>JAQFZF010000410.1:0-18170 GCA_034695365.1 Enchytraeus norvegicus
TTTGGTCCTTTTTTATGTATAACTGATATATTACTTGTTTTCCAATCAGATGGGAGTAAACCAGAGCTCATTGAATTGTCAAACATAACTTTTAATACATCACAGATAACAGGAGATAATTCTTTGAGTACTCTTGGATGTAAATTGTCTGGTCCACATGACTTGTTTGTTTTTAATTTTCCTAATTTCTTTTAATATGTTTTCTGTAGTAAACTGTATGACTGACATACTATTTTCAGGCATAGTGTATTTTAATTCTGGAATAATTTATTATGCAAAGGTTCAATGGTAAAAATACTTTAAAAGTAATCAGAAAAACTTTGGTCTTCTCTTGATCCTTTGTTTAAACAATTGTCTTATTTTTGAGGAGTCCAGAATGTGTATATTTCCGATTGCCTTATATTTGATTTAGTTTTTTGCAGTTTACATATTTCCAAATATTTTGTGATTTTTAAGAACAGATTTAGCTATATTATCTTGAACAGTGGCTGTCCTGGCACGCGTTTCTTTTCGCACCAGATTACGAACTTTGTTGTATTTCTCTTCCACTTTTCTGTTATTACGTTTTGATATCTGGACCGTAATCTATGTTTCTTCCTAATTAGTTTACGTGTAGTTGGAGGTAATGGATGTTTCCATGCTTGAGTATTTTTCAAAGGGTAATCTGTAATGGGGATGTATTTTCCATATCAACATTTAAAGATTCTTTGACATATTGGCATTGGTCTTCTACGCAGATATTGCTAGTACCAAGTATAGTATTTGCCTCTTCTGTTTGAAATTCAAGTTGAATAAAAATTCTTAGCCCAGTGTAATCCCCTTTATTAAAATTCAGTTTGCACCTCTTGTCTACCTTGAAAATCACATTACACTCAACTTGTAATACAGAGTGATCGCTTTTTCCTAATGGACTGAGATTGAAAATAGTATTTATTGAATCCTTGTTTGATATTACCAGATCCAGGGTTGATGGAATATCAGTACCCCTGGCTCTGGTTAGAAATGTGGCATGTTACGTTAAAAGGTTATTTACAAATTACTTTAAAAAATTTTCTGGGACACTGTGCTATGGGTGTTTGCTACATGATTTAACCAATCAATATCGTGTGAACGTGATATCGCATTAGATGAATAAATTTAGCGCATGTAACGAAATTGTGCTTAAAATGTTAACATCTCTTCTGCCGGAAGTTGTAGAGAAAAACCTAGCACAGATTCGGAATCAGCGTGTTAAAATACGAAAGGTACTTTCATAATGGACAAACGTCGGTATTGTGCAAAAGTCGGAAATGTGAAGTATCGGTAAAATTCAAGCGTCGGCAATGTGCAACCATCAGTAATAAATTAATCAGTTTAAAGTTTGATACCACATAGCAAAACCAAGTACGGATTCGGAATCAGCGTGTCAAAATACGTCAGGAACATCTAACAGTTATATGAATACAAAAGCAAATTGGATCTTCAAAAATTTGAGATATATTTTTGAGTGAAAAAGCCATATTTTTGCATAGCAGTCTATCTATCTGCCATCGTTCATATCCTAGAGCAAATCTAAGCCCAGATTAGGAATCAGTGCGTCAAAATACGTTAAGAAAGTCTAATATATTGAAGAATACGAATATCGTGTGAACGTGATATCACATTAGATAAACAAATTTACTTAAAGAATCTAGCGCATTTAACGAAATTTTGCTTAAAATGTAAATATATCTGCCGGAAGTTGTAGAGACAAACCAAGCACAGATTCGGAACCAGCGCTTCCAAATTCATCAGATTCATGTAACAGATTTAATAATACGAAAAACACTTGGATCTTCAAAATTTTATACCTTTTTGTGTGCGAAAATGTCACATTTTTGCATAAAAGTCAATCTATCTCCCCTAGTACTGTTGTTGTCCTATCTATCTCCCCTAGTACTGTTGTTGTCCTATCTATCTCCCCTTGTACTGTTGTTGTCCTATCTATCTCCCCTTGTACTGTTGTTGTCCTAACTATCTCCCCTAGTACTGTTGTTGTCCTATCTATCTCCCCTAGTACTGTTGTTGTCCTATCTATCTCCCCTAGTACTGTTGTTGTCCTATCTGTCTCCCCTTGTACTGTTGTTGTCCTATCTATTTCCCCTTGTACTGTTGTTGTCCTATCTATCTCCCCTTATACTGTTGTTGTCCTAGGGTAAATCTAAGCACATATTCGGAATTCTACCGTAAAATGACGTCAGAAACCTCTAACAGATTTAAGAATACGAAAAAAAAATTATTCTTCAGTAATTGGATATATACTTCAAAGTGGAAAATGCCACACTTTTTGTATAGGAGTGCAACTATCTTCGCTCTTTGATATCCTATAGCAAATCTAAGCATAGATTCGGAATCAGGGCGTCAAAATGCGTTAAGAATGTCTAACATATTGAAGAATACGAGTATCGTGTGAACGTCATATCACGTTAGATGTATGTACATGTTGATGATTAATTTTAGTCGGAAGACTGAAGGTATAAGAGAGAGAGAGAGAGAGAGAGAGAGAGAGAGAGAGAGGGAGAGAGTGAGTGTGAGAGAGAAAGAGAGAGAGAGAGAGTGAGTGAGAGAGAGATAGAGAGAGAACTATGTTTATTTTTTCAAAAATTGACAAAATAGGTATGCAGTCAAGCAAGCACACAAGAGAACAAATATACAAGTTAACATGCACACAAGCAATCAAACTCAAGCAAATCAATTAATCGTAGGGACCTAAGTCATTGGGACACAATCTACCTATCTAGCTGACCACCACAACATTTCGCAATATCATTCAAACCTGCTTTTCACGTATCTGTCTTAATGTATGCAAAATTCCACATATTTTCACTAAAGTATAAATTTATTCAGTTTTAAATTCTAGGCATTCCTCTAACAAAATTTGTGTGCATTGACTCCCTGACATTAAGTTATGGTATTCTCATAAGTTATGGTATTCTCATATTTTCTTGGTTTATTTCCTAGCAGTTATAAGTTGAATGGCTTTATGCAAAATTGGATCAAGTAACATTAGAAATATAGTAAAAAATGGTGTTTATTTCAACAGTATCACCGAATTTGTTATAATATTTAACATATTTTGTTGGTACTTACTACATAGAATGGCTTTCTACATCGCAGGTCAACATTTATATTCCTTCAGTTTATGGTTTATAAATATTTGCAAATAAAATAAAATAATTTATTTTGAGGCTTGGTCCATACGGCCATTCAGTTATCAACTTCACTGCAGCTGCAGTAGACTGCCAACAGAGCTGCTCACAACTCAGTGACGAATCCATAGGGCCAGCTAATTATAAAAGGGCTTGTGTGACCAGAAAGTTCTAAGTTAAAATATTAACAATAAATTAAACCAACTGTTCTTCAAGAATGAGGAGAATTTTAATATTAATCTTACTATAAAGATTTCGACAGACTTATTTGGTACAATGAAAAATCCACCAAACTATTGTGAAAATCCACTAAAACCACCAAACCCAAAAAAAATTCTGCCAAAGGGTCAAAAAGTAGCCAAATTTAGTTGAAAGTCCACTAAAATTTCTGCAAGTCGGAAATTAAAACGACTAGTTGGTCAAACATACAAAACTCATTTCTTTACCAGAAGATGAAACTAACTTTAAAATTATATTGCTTAATAGAATGCAGCATGTAATGACCTTATGCTGTGGCAACCTCTTTTATATTGTCCTCGTTAATCAATAGCGTGTGAATATCAAATTAAAGATTTTTATGACTGCGACGTGACTTCATACATCCTCGAATGCGAATTGTGTGGATATTAAGCAAGGGCGGCGCCACTACTATTAAAGCGGGGGAGGGGACAAAGGAGGGAAAAAGCAAAGTATGGGGGGACAAAAATGGGAAAAATAGTTTTACAAATGCAAAATTTGCATAAATTCCCCAAATAGTAGGGAGACAATATCCCCTCCACTGAGGAGGGGGACAATGCACCACCCCTCTGTGGAGGACAATGATGGACAATGGAGACATTGTTAACTGGAGGACAGGGTTTACATTGTCCCCCCCTTCCCCGGTTACAATGGTGTCGCCGCCTATGATATTAAGTGTAAGATTTTTAATGGCTGTTTGATGCAGGGACGGGGTTTTCAGTGGAGGTGACAATAAGAGAAGCTAACCTCGCACCCCAATACACGGCCGTGGATCATTCAAGAGCAAACGATAACTCCGTGTTCCATGGAGACAGTCGCATAACTCAGGATTACTGCTCGTATCCCGTCCCAGAGAAATATCAGCTCTCCGTGGTTATACACCAGGCTAGACGATCGACATGATATTATTTTATTTTATTATTTATTATTTCGAATATTAATATATAGTATAAGCACAAGTAAGCCAAGCAATTGAAGCACAGAATGTGTGTTTGAATGGAGATACATGCCAAAAGTGCATTTAATATTCCGAGTATTCAATAATCAAAATTTAAATAGGCACACACTTTTGACAAATTCAACCAATAACGAGCAATACATCGTGCATACACACAAAAAAATCAAATACAGTAGGCTACGCACACACTTGCCAATGTAAGCGAGATCCGAAACAGTTCAAATCGATTAGCCTAAAACCTAATCGCTAAAGCATTATGTATTGCAGGGTGTTACGACGAAGGCCAAGGTATACGTTTGTGACGAGGAGAGGAGTAAGAAGAGAGAGTGTGAGATGGAAACTGGCCAGTATCTAAGTCCTAAAGAGGCCTGTCAGACCTACACTTCTTTTGGCAGACTGCCAAGTCTAGATATCAACGGTCTCAGCGTGGTCTGCACACAACCCTCCAGACTGGCTGACGCATTCGGTGTCAGCGCGCAGCTCAACGATGTCACTTCTATGTTCGTCGACAAGTCCGTCAAGTAAGTAACAATAACTTCATAGATTTTTGAGAGACCCACTGATAATTATTTATAATCTAGCTTACTCGATTTCTAGTGGTCTACTTTTAACACCTCGCTCTAACATGTTAAACATGTTAAGCATGTTTTCGCCTATGTTAAACAGAAACCGACCTAGGAAAAATGTAAGCACCCAATTACAATATTATCGATGGATATCATAGAGTAACATCTAACTACATGTAATTTCTTTGCGATATTGAAAGAAAACAAACCTAACCTATTACTTTACACTAGAGTCTAGAAGTTTTGATTCTCTACTCCGTGCTCTGTAATAGACTGCAGGTTGCTTTGAGTAGTAAGGCTGTATTAAGCTTAACTCCAATCTTTGCGATGGCAGTGCTGGATTGTGTTAAGCGGTCTTGAAGAGAAGCCTTGTGGTTTTGAACCTTGACGTTAAATATGTACACTCAAAACTATCTACCTAGAAATGTCTACTTACAAAATAATAATAATAATTTTCAATTATAATTGATCATTAATTTAACTTATGATGTTATCTCACAGATGTGCGGAGCAGAGGGCAGCCTGTGACTCCTGCACGGTAGCCTGTGCACGCAGCATGCAGAACTACCGGGGCAGTCACCGGTGTAACATCACAGCTGATGAGGCAGATAACGGCGAGTCACCGAGACTCCAATACTGTTTCAGCTGCTGCAGCAGACAAGATTGTACTCAAACATGTCAGGTTTACCACTCGCAGAACTGCCAGCAAGTCAGGTTACTCACAGACTTATATTCTTCATTTTGACTCTAGGATGATGTGCACTTACAATGCAACACAATATGGGCTTAACGTCAATTTCATCACGCTGTCAATTTCATCACGCTGTTTTAGGAGCTGCAGTTAGATCGAAAAAACTCATCAGTTGAATCTATTTTTATCTTGTATTTAAATTAAATGTAGTTTTTAGTCTTGCTTGGATGCCAGGTTTACACTGTAAAAGCTGTAAAGTTTACAGTTCAACGTCTGTTTCCGGTATCTGGCAGAGTCGTTCCCTGCTGGGACTCCAACCCGAGTAACTGTAGCCTACAACAATACTTGTGTTCGAGCCTTTACATATACATGTACAATTTTGAATACCATGACCTCGATCTATGCAGAGACACGTTTCACTTTCAATAGGGATTAAATGAGATTCATTAACTTAATCGTTCGCAATGCTGCGAATCAACAATAACCTAACCCTTATCCTAGATACACTACTTGTATTGCAGATGTCTGACGGGAAATATGGCAGAATTTATTCTGTCACCGATATTCTCAAGCCGCGACTCAATATTCGCGTGTCACGTTAAGCCGGTGTCTAACTACAAGATCTATGACGTCGAGTACGACGTGCGGTATCAGGGCCGGTCGATCAGCGGTAGGGTGCAGCGCGCGAGCAGAGAATTCAACGGCGATCATCCTCAGAAAACAGTCGATACGTAAGAATAATTACGATAATCTGATAATTACTATAATCTGGGGAATAAGTCAGCGATGTAGGCTAATTGCAGTTTAGAAATACGATATTGTTAACTTCTCGTGTTTTATTATTTCATTTCAATCGATCACTCCTTGTACCATGCTTCACTACAGTTTTAAGAGAGAAAATTCCGCTATGAGAGTTGAAAACTGCAAATTTCGGTTGTAGCAAGAGGCGATTTATATACATTTACTGTAAATTACTGAGTAATGCAACTAAAAAATGTATCTAAAACCGACATTATATAATGTTATAGGCTAAGGATAAACAATCTATGTTATGAAGACGCCGAGTCCGACCACTGCATATGTGATGGAATAATAGAATCACTTTTTGGTCGTCAATGGTATTTCTCACTAATGAATACTGGAATAGTGGGCAAAGCTGTCAGTAGGAATATTCGGCATGAACTGTTGGTAGGACTATGCACCTTGAACCTATCATATGGCATTGCACTAGACAATTTTAATTTGATATTTTAATAATATCCAATTTCTGTTCTCTTGAGTCATTTTTGAATAAATATGGAATTTGATATCATGCGTCAATTTTCAAATATTGTTAGATCAATCAATACATGCTTATCATGCATGATTGATTGCTTGATTGATGAAATTACCAAAAGAAAATTGATTGACTAATTAATCCTTTTCCAAGTAGCTATATGATTGAATGCGTTTTTACTGCTGTAATTCAGACACAACTTTCTAAAGATTCACTTCGGTTCTGAGGTCACTTCGGTGCCGGATTTAATCGAGGGAGACAGTTCAATGCGTACGTTCAGCGCCGGTAACTACCAGGCCAAGGGTCAAACCCTAGGGGCGACAGAGAGCGAAATATCGAGTAGAACGCTAACAGTTCGACCTAAACAACCTCACTCCGTCAACTCTGGCTACTGGAGTAAGTACGGCTATTGGGCATGAACAGTATTGAATGAACTTAATGTCAGTAGAAATCGAAAACACCGTAATACAATTCTAGTACTATTGCACTTTTAGGCTAATACTTTTTAAGAAAATGCTGAAACACTGTTGCGTTCAATTTACAGTCACTGTCGACTCCGTCACTGTCATGTTCGGGTGCGTATCGGTGCCTGGAAAGTGGAAGGCTAATCGTGTATCTGCGCTGGTCGCTTGATGCACCAACAAAGGCAAAGGTACGATTAATCATGGACTGATTAAGAATAACAAAAAATACAAAAACAGCAACTAAGCAGGGAAACTAGCATGTGCGTTCTGTCATATGCGAAAATAGACGAAAAGAAGTTCAATATACACTTTATTATACTGGTTTCAATGCATATTTTTTCTTATATTAAAACCCTTATCGTAAGATTTTACACGTTATTTCAGAGACATTAGACTGTGACACAGACATCCTCTCCGAGGTCATCCTGACCTCCTCCACTGGCTATCCCGATAGCGACCCCTACCGCAGAGAACAACAGCTCGAGGTTCAATTCGTGGGGAAGGACACTTATAGAATATTCAACAAATCTCATTCTCATCTTCCGTTCATCTATTTTGAGATACCCACGGATAGATCCATCCTACGTCCAATGTTTGAGCTCACTACTGTGAGGGATGATGGGACTCTAAAGGCGGATCTGATCCGGAAGGAGTCCGGATGGAGTCTGCTGGTCATGGGACAGATTCTCAAGTGTCCTGGTTCGTTATTTATCAACGTCATTCTCACGTAATCTTTCTTTGTCCTTCTCTTGTTCCTGACGTTCTTGATATCATCATTGGATGAAGAAGTGAACGTTTAATAAACACATATTCTTTTATTTAAAATAAATGCAATGCAAAGGATATTTATAGCGCCTCTATATACTAGGTATCCCAGGCGCATTTTGGAACAATGAAGACTAAGTTAGTTTAGCCTGCCATAGGCCACAAAATGTGATAAGGCCACATCTTTTGATTTAGCGACTTGGTTCCGTCAACTTTGAATTGTAAATAGGCCTATTCGCGAATTCCAATTAAACATAAACGAATTTAAATCCTAACCATAACCCCTACCCTAACCCTAATATTATCAATAATCACTGTAATCGATTACAGCAGAGATGAAGACAGACTCATTAAAAGTTTAATCAAAAGGTCTACAAACCGCACAGAAATTAGTAGCTACGCATCTTGAATAAGCTTACTCAAAATTTTTCTATATTGTAAGTATCAATTATCTATTTCTTCTATCTTTTTAGTGCATTGATATAGTAAGAGCTTTTTTAAAACTTGTTTTTTACTATACATTTGTATTAATTTATTTTACTGATTACATTTTTTATATTTGTCCTGGTATCTGATTTTCAGGGTCCTTTGAGATCACTGTAATGGACCCAGCCTATCTGCTACAGCCCTTATTTGAATATGACGTTGCCGTTAGCTGCCCCAATTCTTTCAGCGTGGAGTTTGAGATTCCAACTGAGGGTAAAGACGATTATCCGAAAACATTTCTTGTTCATATTACCGACTTCTACAGGACAATACGGCTAACAGTGTACAGGCCAACCTCAGTCAGACAGGACGAAGACACGGGTAAACTATTTATGGGATATGTCAGATAATCACATTAATGCGATGTAACTAGGGTCGTAGATAAATATTTCAACGCCGGTTTCATCTAGCGAAAGTGCTATCAATGTAGCTTCAGGGTTATTATTAATAAATATAAATTACTGACATTATAATTATTTCGAATGATCCACTTGGTAAATCGATCAGCAGAATCCTAGCCATAGAAAATTGCTTGACCCGTCTCTCATGAAACGTTTGGCGATCTAAACGGAAGCTAATTATAACTTTAGTGTTTATATTTTATATCTGTGCATAACATAGATAAAGTAAACCATCCAGTTAGATCCAGTTGGATCCAGTTAGATCCAGTTGGATCCAGTTAGATTAAGTTTGATGTTCTGCATCATTCGATAGAACTTTGAAAATAATTGTGGTTGTATATACCTATTTCGAGTGGATTCGAGACAACGTAGAATTGAACCTACCAACAATTGCGTGTGTTCGTAAGACGCAATAAAGCATATACGGAAGTGAAGAGATTCGATAATCATGTGTCATAACTAATTTGTGTCATAGACCAATTGGTCTTTCAATTCTTGACTTACAGATGTTTAGGTCCCACAACGATTCTGACCATATGTTGCAAAGCTACTAGACTTTCCATTGTCCACTTTGCGCTACTGTTGCATTCTTAATAGAGCAGCCCTTATAAATATATTTATTGACTGACTGATTAATTGCTTGCTACTTGTCGATATGACGTCCCTGATATCGCTGTCAGATGATGAGGCGGACGTTATACCCTTATTTATTGATTGATATCCTGCCACAGATCAGTCTATGGCGCGCTATGACGTGGCAGGAGAGAGGAAGATGGCGCTCATGTCTCCGTCTGTAGTGTGCCTTGGACTGATCATTGGTGTCCTCGGGCTGCTCCTCTTTGCTGGGTTCATTACTGAAAAAGGTAACCGAGACCATCTCTCTAGTGCACTGTCAACTGGCAGGTACATATTCTGAAACCAAGTCTGCTATCACTTTCACTAACGAGCACTCCATCGGTCATCAAGTTGATCTCATCAAAAATGCTAGGCCTTTACCACATCTAAAATGTAACTAACCTTTTTGTTGAGAATACCTATTCAGACTTCCGAGATGGTTTCCCGTTGCGTTTCTCAATATATTTCATTAGTTGGCTATTACGAAACATGTACAGTTTTCAGTTGGTTATTCTCATGTTTATGGTTATTCTCATATTTATTCTCAAGTTTCCCGGATCCAACACGGGTACTAGTATCGAGAGTAGTATCGATGAAATTAGATAAATCGAATTCCTGGTTTTATTTGGACTGATATCTCTTGCAGATTTTATTATTTTATTTCTGTTTTGATGTATTTCACTATATCTGATGTTATCTGTTTAATTTGTTTAAGTATCCTCCTATCTTTGCTGTTATTTTGTGAAGACGATGACTCTATAGAAGCCGTAGACAGAACAACTACACATCGGTTGCTCTTTGTTATCTGCTATGCAACGTTCAGAGCAACCTACTCCATCGTTGTCACGTTCACCCTCCTCGTGCTCGTAATCAACCACATCAACAGGTTGTAGGAGCAAATATTATCAATTATTTTTTAGTACCGGTAAGAGACATTTTGTGATGATCGATATTGGTGGAAAATGAAATAAAAGCTAAGCAACCTAACATCGTTCAACCTAACACAACAAACCCTAATTTTAAGTCAAACGAATTTATAATTAGTAAGACAGCCTTGACTATATCACTTAATCTTGAATGTCGTCTTGGCCTAATTCTGTAATTTTACCTTAGACGTGATTTGAAATAGTAAAATAATAATAAAGGGTTAGCTTCGATATCATTCTTAAACAAGCACATTGTAAACCCGAAAATAAATTATAGAAGCATGATAGACTGTAGGACGTCTTCGAGAAATTTGCGTCAGTCATTATCCAGTCATTAATTTGTCTAATTCTATTATCCCATGATTTGTGACTTTGTTGTTGTCGCTGTTGCTCGTGTAAAAGGACTTCTTTGATGGTGATATCCTAGCTACACAATACAATATGAGTTTAACTTCATATTAAAGTTTCCATTCATCATTTGTAAACAATACAATATGAGTTTAACTTCATATAAAAGTTTCCATTCATCATTTGTAAACCATACAATATGAGTTTTACTTCCATTTAATCAGTTGAAGACTTTATCAGGACGCTTTTAGTCGTTTTATATCTATTGCCTGAATGAGAGCAAATATTAAAATGGCTCATATTTTTTATGCAGACTAATATTGTTTGATGATGCATGTATGCTAATAATGCTATGTATGATCTTTAGTCATTTTATTCTTGACATTTTTTAAATTTTCTCATCCGGCACCGAACATCCGAAACGCGTTGCCACTTGACCTATTTTTATCTCAGCATTACAGCCTTCTGCAGTAAGCTTAAAACTTTTTGTTCGCCACAGATATTTAATATTACTGTTGTCGATTATATCGGATAAATGGACTTGCATCGTGTTTGATCAATGTTGACCCCTGTTCTCTTTCAGCGCAAGTTTTCGACTTACTCTCTATACAATAGAGCCAGTATTGCTTGCGATGTCCAACATATCGTATTCATCAGACGATATGTTGGAGACGTCCTTCATATCGTCTGATGAAAGGGATGCTAAGCCATATTTATTGTATTATATCGCTAATTGTAATTGCTCTAAACTCATCTCTTCCCACCGTACATCTGTTCTAACAGACCTTCTAGGCTTGAATAACGGATTTGCACTCTTTTGGATCTCGCTTTCTCTTTCGGCTAGTGCTGTTGCAGGAGTGTTCAGTTGGTTGTATGTTGCACATCCTGCTTGAGACGTCCCTGACATCTCCTTCGGGTGAGGAATCGGACGTTAAATCATTATTGATTGATTGATTGAATAGAGATGAATTGAACGAGTTGTCTAAGTTCACTGGATTCTCCGAGTCTCTTGAGTTGAACCAACAACTGGAGATGGAGAAGATGCACACAGCAGCGTTCAATGAGATAACCAGACAGAATACTGAAGCAAATCAAACCAAGAAACTCTGCGAAGAAAAACTGGAACAGCTCCAACAAGTCTTAGAAGAAGTTAGTCAGATTAAATTTAAACTATTTTATTATATTTAGTCTCACAGCCTGAAGCCCTTCGGAATTCTTGATAATCTCTCTAGAGACTTTCTCTCTCTTTCTCTGTCTCTCTGTCTCTCCTCTCTCTCATTCTCTCTCTCTCTCTCTCTGTCTCTCCCTCCTCACACAACACACGCACACACAACACACACACTGTCTCTCTATCTCTCTCTATCTCTCTTTCTCTCTCTCTCTCTCTCTTTCTCTATATCTCTCTCTCTTTCTCTATCTCTCTCTTTCTCTATATCTCTCTCTCTCTTTCTCTCAGGCCTAACCCGCACCATTAGGTTCTCACCCATGAGGGGGAGAGACGAATAATAAATGAAAACCTTTTGCAAATAGGCCCAGTGAAAAGCCACTATGTCCGAGACTACCCTGCAAACGCAAATAATTTTCACAACAAGATCTATATTTTGTAATGATAAATATTGATAAACACAAACAAATGAAACAAACGTTAAGAAACCTAACGTAGCAAACCCTTATTTAAAGATAAATAAAATTATAATTATTAAAATAGATATTGAGCAACTAGATTGTTGGTAGCGACCTTCTGCAATGTAGAATCGTAGATATAACTAGATGTGACTTAAATAAAATTCTGAAAAGCTCAAACTTTCAATATAACTGAGATAGAAGAAAAATAAAGTTGTATAACAGGTCAGACCTGTTTATGGACTTGACCTTCTACACCAGTATAAATAATTTAAGTTTAAATACTTTAAACTACTTTGATGAATCATAATCATTAGAGAAGCTCGTCCAAGATTTGAATCCAAGCAAATGTTCTAAAGTAAAGACTTTGCTAAAGCCATGTTCAAGTTTCTGCCAAGAATCGGCTTTGAGCATGCGTGTTTCTGGCTGCACTGGAGTGGGTCAGCTAAATTAACCGCTACTGTCTGAGACGTTCCTGATATCATCGTCAGACAATGAACCGAACGTTGTTGTTGCTACTAACCCGGGATGCCGGCCCTGGTGCTGACACCCATCATCTTATCACTAGCAGAGGTGCAGGGCTCACCCTAGACGTCAGCCAGCTATGCCGCCTCGCAGGTCTAGCTCCATAAATCCGGGTAGCCCAGATACAACAACCCCTCCGAGCACCATATAAGCCACCATCCAACTGCGGAGATCCCGCCAACTTGGAAGGCCCTCCCAGAAGGAATATAGGCTCCTGCTGTTGCAGAAGCAGGATAAATTGGATACAACTACAGGCTTCGCTGGATTAGCACTCCCACCTCGAGCAGGCTGTATCTTTAAGGGGATGGGCCAAACCTCAAACCTCTGTTATTTTCTTCTATTACATATTTAATAGGAAAGTTTAGCAGTGATTTGTTTGATTTGATTATATTATGTTGTTGTTGAATAAAAGAATATGATAACATGTTATTTTAGTCCAAGAAGCAGATACGAGTTCAGAGCAGTAAGGATAGATTAGTAAGTCAGGTGGCCCTTCAGTACACACGTCTCATGCTGCTCAATCTCACTGACAACATTAACAGATTCAAGTAAGACTTTCTGATTTTGATTCATCTAATTGTTATTTTATTTATTTATTTATTAATTTAGAAAAGAAGTTTACTATCAGTTTCAACATACATTTGACACATAGCCGAATTATTTGTATTTTATACGAATTTTTTACAAATATGTGTACAATTAGTTAAAGAAAGTTATTTATTTCAAAAAGAATCATACTATGCGATTTGCAGAAAACTTAGTTAAAGCATGTTTGATGACGTAAAGAACTTTTAACTTGAGTAAATATTGATAGACTATTAATCTCGTATAAGAAACTAATGAATTTGGACACGTGCCTCAGAACAATATAGACTTCAAGTCGCTTTCTCCAACCGACGCTATATCATGGACTCCAACTTGTGGTTATATAAACTATATTCCGAGTGTGCATAAGTAACCAAAGGTCAAAGGTCAAAGAAGCACCGAGTCATTACTGACTACTAGTACGAAGATGATCCCGTTTCTAAGCGCTTTCAGCACACACGTAACAATTGCCATTAATCTAGGGCAAGGTCGCTAGTCTCACTTTCGATCCATTACGATCATACACCAGACCCGGGATTACAATTATAGTTTTGTCTATACAATTCTAATTCATATATTTTACTTCTTTTATTTTCTTACAACACAGAAAGGAGTTTACGGCCTACGCTAAGAGAGCTGTTGATCGACTTATGAAAACGATGGCCCAGACCTCCAATGCCATACAATCAAACAAGTGGCTCGCTGGGGCTAAGATCATCTATGATGTTGTCAAGACTAAGAGATCGGCTCAGGGTTTAGAAACCAAAACTTTCTTGGATTGGGTCGGGATGAAACAGCAAATGGGAAAATTCATTGGAGGTAAGTGTTAATTATTTAACTGTGTAACGTCTGTTTTCGTATCGAAGGATACTGTCAGAGTCTGTATTGATCGTAACGATATATGGTTGTATGAATGTGTGTGAACTTTGACTTATAACCTACTCAGTACGGTGTATTAAAATATAATTCAATAGTCGATATGCAATTTAATTTTAAGAAATACACTTACCACAGTCTCTGCTAGAATCATTTGATAAAAGTTATTAAAATAGAATGACTAATACTCTGTTATTTCAGAGGTCTGTGTTTCAAATTTTAGCTCGACGTATTGTTGATGTGCAGACAAGTTGAAAATAAAATTTATAATACTTATAATTTAGCTTTCAGTCTCTACAAAACTGACGTTAAATCTCTGTTGACTGTTGATTGCTGAATGCATAGATTTGACGCTAAAAGATTTTCCAATGCCCAATCTAACAGAGTTTCTAAACGTCGACACTCCAAAAACCAACGAAGAGCCAACAATCTTTCCACCCATTTCTGAAGTCGTCCTGCCTAGAAACCAATGGTACTACCAGTTCGAGAGAAAGTTTTCCAACAGCGAAGCGTCTGGAAAATCACCTGAGTCTGAGAAATCGACGATTGACTCGAAGTCGTCGACAGGCGGCATGATTAGCTGGGCCTCTTTTATCGGTATCCTGGCCACCATTGATTTCATCTGGTTCGTTCACCGAATGGCGAGAACCTATTCGACGGCTAAGCTTATTCTCTATGGATCTACGCCTGAATTAAAAGGTATCAATATAAGTTGCAAATTTAAAAGCAAACGCTAAGTTTAGCGTTTGTTTCCGTATCCAAAGTAAATGTCAGAGTATTAAAAAAGTGAATTTCTTGACTTTGACAGTGCGCCTTTCATTAGTAATTTTTAAAAATTTAATTCCTTTTGAATTGTCTGATCGGTAGAACACTTGACTCTCAAGCATGAGGCCTCTGGTCTGTCTCTTACAGTATCCCTATAATTCAGAAATCAACAATAATCTGGATTTCATGGATTTTTTCGGATTGGCATTGATTTTATAGCGTCTGATGTTGTATTGGACGATGGCAGCACTCAAATTGTTGTTATCGATAGAGTTTGTGGTGTGTCGCAGGCTAGACAACTCAACCCTTCACTGTTCAGATCGCTTCTGAGACTTGTTTTAGAGCGCGCTATATAACAGCTTCTGATTGATTGATTTATTGATTGATGTATTTCGCAGCAGTTCCTACAGAAGCTCAGACAGAAGATCGCAAAAAGGAAGCTCTATCTACTCGTTGTATTAGCTGCCTCAGAGATTTCAATTTTAGGGTAAATATCAACAGTTACTGTTAGCCGATCATTTTAATTTAAACTTCTTCAACAAACCTTATTCATATCAATATAACATATATAGGTAAATTCCAGTTACAATCTATGTAGGTTTGAGTGTGTTTAAAACTTTAAGGTCAAGGTTCAGAAGCCCAAAGAGCTTCTATTCAAGACGGCTCAACACAATCGAATACTACCGTCACAAAGATCGGGGTTAAGCTTATTATAGCTTTACTCCACAAAGCGCCCTGCAGTCTATTACAGACCGCTCAGTCAGAGCATTTATTATTTCAGTTATTTCATTGACTTACAATCTGATAGGTGCTTAACTGACTATACAAATTAAACACTGATATTGGCATAAGATTTGCTCTCCGTATACCGAGACCATAAGTAGAAGTCTCGGAGACAAAAACGCTAATCACCTCCTCATGACTTATGACTCATGACTTATGTATGAACCTAACTCATACATAATGAGTTAGGCTCATTATTTATGAGCCTAACTCATACATAATAACGACTTCATGAACAGGTCTAAATGAAACTAAAAGAGAATATAATATTGTTGCATGATTTCAGGTAATGAAAACAGATTTTGTTCCCAAGTTGGTGGTAGCAGTGACGTCATGTTGCGTTGTCTACGTCATAGTTTCTGTTGCTGATCGGTTGCTCACTGTAAGGGCTCTCGCTTCGGTCGGCTACTTCGAAGCTCAGGTTAGAAAATATATAGATTTCAAATATAAATTTTTAACGCTGTAGTTTGTAGGCTATATGTGGTTAACTTGATAGGACAAACATTTATTGGAGAAATAATTAACATATTTTTCGAAGATTGATTTATTGATAAACATCGGAGTATATAAAGGAATAGAAGACTCAAGAACAAGAACGACCGGTGCTTGTACTAACAGCAACAGATCTTTCTCCGGATGTTGATATGTAAACCCATAGTAACACTATATAAAATTGCAATCAATCTTTCACCGGAAGCTTAATATCAATAGCTGCAAGTACTCTAGTTTCGCCCACTCGTCATAGCCGTTTATTTATCTACCTATTAAAATGTCTATGATTAACATCACAAAATTAGATTTTCATCATATTTTAAGGATTTTCTACTACTGCGTTAGTGACTGACGCTATCAATGACGATGTTAACGCCTCAATTTCGGTTTTTAGTTATAATTGTATAAATATTACACAGGTTACGCCTGTAGAGACAAGTCACAAGCTGGCAAGTACTCGAATTAAAACAAACGCCTATCGAATCAATCGGTTCGAGTTTCCGTTCTACGAACATCTCGTCAACGTACGCACGAAACGTTACCAACTTCTACTGGAAATGTTCGCTGAGCTACAAAGATCCGGGAATCTGTTGCGGGATTCCGAGTATTGTGCCTGGAAGAGATTATTAAGTCCTGGAGAGGCTTGTAGATGTACCACTGCTCAAGTCGCTGATCTCAAGTTCGACGGCTGTGAATTAACTCCGGTGATATATCGATCTCTGAAAGGGTCAGTCGTTTAATGATATAATTCTGTCAATTAAAAAAATATTGCATAAATAAGGCCTAATTTACGACCGAGTCCATAGACTAAGGAGCCATAGGTCATTTCAGTCCATTTAAATTCCTAAATTGATTATATTATTAGTCCCTAAATTCTTATTCTTATATTTGATGTTAATAGTTTGTTTGAAGACTTAATTAACTTATTGCTTTTCTAACATGATTGACTTTTTTTATTGTACTACTAATTATTCCCTTGTTGGTTCCGGGAAACTTGAGAATAGACCAACTGAAACCTGCACATGCTTCGTAAAGGCCGATTAACGCAGATAATTTCATATCGAGAAAGGCAACGGGAAACCACCTCGGAAGTCAGAATATACATTCCCAAGTAAAGGGTTACGTTTTAGGTGTGGTAAGGCTTAGCCTTTTTGATGGGATCAACTTGATGATCTTTGGAGTGCTCATTAGTGAACGGGATAGCAGACTGTGTTTTAGAATATGTACCTTGGAACTGACATTTGGCAGTGCACTAGAGATAGATTACTTATTAATTGCAATACCTGTACTTATTAATTACAGTACCAATTACACTGTAGAGTTATGCGTTGTAGTGTTGCGCGTTGTATTACCTCAAAGCAACACGAGTACATTAGCACAAACTCATGCAACTCTTTTTGCTGAGGCCTTTGCAAATGTACGTATTGATTGATTGACTAAATAACACTACCTGTTGTCGGTTGTCTTCGAGGAGTCTAGATAGACTCCTGACGACGTAGCTGATGTATCCCCTCCAACTTTCCCTCTGTCGTACCTTCTCCTTCAGTTGTCCTAGCTCCATCCCAGTCACCTCCCGCACCCCATCCAACCACTTCAGCCTCGGCCTCCCTCTACCTCTTTC
>JAQFZF010000411.1:0-18155 GCA_034695365.1 Enchytraeus norvegicus
TGCAGCCTTTAAGAACCAATAAGGTAGCGCATCGTTGCCCGAAGCAGTTTGCTTCAGCTTATCCAGTGCATAAAAAAACTGAAAATGGTGTAATGCTAGTGTCATGAGAGAGATTCTGTGCACATGTAGCCTTTGGCACAGGTTCAATATATTTAGGATCTTGGCTAGTGCCCCAATGGCCAAGTTAGAGTGCTATAAAATATATTTATATATTATTGATGATTTTAATGTACATTGTAAGAATTGGAAAGTAGGCCGAGATTGCATTGTGGAGATTGACACAGAAGAAAGATTTATGATTGTCGGTCAAATGATATTCACGCAGCTACAGGAGAGAACCATGGTCTGCCGCGGAGGCCTAAATACTGCGTGGAAAGCACGGATTGGCTGATGGAGAAAGGACGCGGGATAGAGCCAAAGAGCATTACGAAAGGACTTGAATATTGAGCATCGCGATAGCGTCACACTATCGGTCTGAACGTTGAAAGAGCAAGACGATGTAACAGAGCGTGTTGAAGAGACGGATCCGGGCTGGGGCCCGTAGGCACAATCCAGCGTGCAGGGATAGGTCCAGAGATAGCTCAATAGGGTGAGCGCGTGCCAGACATTCTGTATAAATAAACTATAAATATAGACTATAAATAAAGCGATTCGGCTGAGGTACGGTAGTAGAAAAGATTGAAAGATATGGATTGATTGATTAGTAAACTATTGGCCGTTATTGATTGTGAGTGAGCTACTATGTGAGTTAGATTAGTTCCCAAAACTTAGTGAAACAAACTATTCGTGAGCGTTATCAGAATAACTATGTGCGTCTGTCATCAGTAAAATTATGTGTATTATATTTTGTGTTCGACTTCAATACATTTACGATTAGGACTTGTGAAAAATAGGATATCAGAGCGGAGCTTATCCTTCCCTTAAGCCTACAGCCCAAAGGTGACCAAGTCATTAATCCTTCAGTGATGTCTCATGCACCATAATAAGAAACCATCCAGATTGTAACAAACATCCTGTTTGTAATACTAATTTTAGAATAGTGCAGATTAAGAGTAGCTGCAGTCACAGTTGAGTGACTGTCGTTAGTATAGGAATTCGGTTGTTTCCCAGATATAGGATTCACCCTTTTCCACGTGTCGGCGGCATTGTCAATGTCAGCATCTTTGAGAGTGGTTAAATTTTGTTCCGATATCAATTTTTGAATTTTTAGGTGTATTTTGAGTGTAAACTATGTGTAACAGTCTGCGGTTGTCAGATTGATTCAATAACGAATATATAGGCCTATATATAGATTCAGAGTCACTAATTTCATTGAATTAGATCTTCATTTGCGTGTGTTTAGGGAAAATAGCGCTTGAAGGGGTCGACTTAGGCTAATAATAAGTCGACACCTGCATATAATATTACCTAACTATTAATTATTAATAGTTAGGTTGCTCAATACAGGGGCGCAACCAGGTACAAAGATCACGAACATGTGCCTGCTCTGCAGAAATCATCATGCCTATAGGATATAATATCGATGAACAAAATCGATGAATATCGATTACAAGAAATACGGAGATAAATTATGCCAGTGGATGGCGGGAAAAGTACTTTTCTTATAAAAAAATAACCACATGTATGAAAAAGTTGAGTGGGACCATTCTACTGATTGTAGGAGTATCAAAAGTTGATTGAGACTATTCTACTGATTCTAGGGATATCAAAAGTTGGGTGGGACCATTCTACTGATTCTAGGGATATCAAAAGATGGGTGGGAAACGTTCCACCCGTTCCACTCGGTGCTTGCGCCATTGACTCAATATCAGTGTGTTCATTAATTAATTAGAGAAAATGAAAACAGTGTATTAATTAGTGCATTGGACTTTTGGAAGAGCATTATTAAGCCTATATGTATTGTAGAATGATTATAAGTAGCCTAAGATACTACCTATAGGACAATACATATAGCCTACATGTACACTGTACATGCATCATAGTATAATGGCCGACAATGCATGATCATAAAGACCGTTGACATTAGATAAAATTTAATGATTCAATTCAATAAAATTCAATTTCATGCTGCACGTGGAATTATATAATTAGCCTACAATATTGTTTACTCCGATAACCATGACTGCACAATGCACATTGCACCTAGGCACTATAATATGCAGGATTATCAGATTCTGAAGACTATAATGCTTGGAGAAAGAGGGCCAATGACAGTGTAAGTAAAGGCTAATCCTTTAATATCCCTGGTAGGCCATATTTTCTAAATAATTTAATCAATTTTATTCATTATTCATGATTAATAATTAATTTTAAAATATGCTAATATTATAACATGAACCCTTTATCTTCGTGTTTCAATAAACATTATAATCAGCAAAATATATCTAGGACTTATATTTTAATAAGCGACACAAAGTTCCGGTGTTGGATCTGGGAACATGAAAATAGATCAACCAGAAACTGCAATTATTGTTTCATAAGAGTCGATTAAAGCAAATTCTCAGGAAGGCAAATGAAAGCCAACTCAGAAGTCTGAAGTTTACAAGCTATGGGTGACATTTTACGTGTTAAAAGGAAGCGCCGTTTTGATGGAATCGACTTGTTCATCGTTTGAGTGCTCATTACTGAGCGCGACAGCAGACTGTGAATTTGAATGTGTTGGATACAATGGACATTGGACAATGGACATGCCATTTGTTTGCACTCCTTGACTGTATCGATAGAGTGATTTATTTAACAAGTTTTATTTAGACCCTATCTGCTGTCTGTATTCGCAATAAACGTCGGAACGTCCTATCTGCTGTAATTTCTGTGAGAACTATCAATTGTAAGATAATATATTTTTATTAGAAGTTATTCTCTGCAAGTGTTACAATTTTTCGTTCAATGCGTTTATTCATTTCTGCGTCCGTAGATATTTTAATTTTGTTATTGCTGGTTTTATGGCTAAAATTTAATGGGCATGCATTGTGTTTCACCAGTTTTGATCCCTGATCTCTTTCACGGCTTATTACGTGCCAATTACGATTAAGTGGACCAGCTAGTATTTTTTATGCTGTTGGAGACGTCCTTGATATCATTGTCAGATGATGAAACGGACGTTAAACTTATATTGTATAAAATTGTTAGGCCTATAATTATCTCATCTAACCACCTAAGTCGTCTTGGCCGACCTCTATACCTTTGGCCTTTTTCCATTCCAAACATTTCATTATTGAACAGGTTTTAAATATATATATATATAATATATATATATAATATATCTATATATATCTCTCTCTCTCTCTCTCTCTCTCTCTCTCTCTCTCTCTCTCTCAGTGCACTGCCTAGCGGCAGGTCCATGGCATATACATGTAACTGTATATGCCATGTATTTTCTTGGATACAGTTCTATATCCGAGGGGTCTCCTTAACCAGTGATTGTGTTAGTCGACTTCAACAAAATACGCACAGCTTTCGGTTGACCTATTCTTATATTGGCAGATCCAACACGCCTATGTCGGATCCAACTCGACTAAAGCTTTGAATATGCACAAATAATTTTGTATGATATTTTCAGAAAAAGAAACAGTAGAGCGGGGACACACGAAGCAGTAGTGGGCTACAATGTGATAATCATTCTACAAGCACAATGATATGTGTGTGGATAATCTCGCTAATTCTTCTGCTAGGCATCATATATGTCTGTAGAACTCTGTGGAAGATAGCCTTCAGAAAACGGTTCGTAAAGTCACCAAGGTCAATAGTTATGTTTAGTCGAGAAATAAATCGACGTTACTTATTTTTGAGGTATTTAAGATTTGTTTATGCTGATTTGATATGCTGAAAGCGGTAGCATTTTCCGATTTATTTAATCATTGCTCCGAATATAATAATCGTACAAAACTTCCTATACCGCCAAATAATAGCTATAGCATCAAGTTAAACATTTATGAAACAGATCAATAATAATTAGGTGTATGTTAATCGCTATAATCTGCGAAAGTTATTTAAATTTATGTCGTAAAATAAAATGGAAAATAAATTGAGGCCAACCATGTTGAGCACAATGACTTTATTATAAGTTCATTTTATATCCCTATAATTTAAGCATCGCATTTGATCATTCTAGGTTTCCAGATGAACCTCCCGTCGTCCCTGGCAATCTGCTGCTAGGCAACGCAGCAGAATTCTCACGTCACGCTGTTCAATTCCTCCACACGTCACGACGTAACCATGGTAACGTCTTTACTATTCGTCTCATCAACCAGCATCTAACCGTTGTAATGGATCCGTATAGTTACGAGTCTATCAACCGCGAGAAGAATTTCAGTTTTGATCCGATTAGAGATCAAGTTAATCACAACGTGTTTGGCTATGTTCTGTTGGAACCAAAGAAGATTCTCAGTGAAACAGCAAGAACAATGAGAGGTGAGAATCTGATGACGTCAATGGCGAGCTTTGTCGATCATCTGGAAAGATCTTACCAGAATCTATTGAGCCGTGCCTCAAACGTTCTCCGTGAGCCGGTTAAGGATTCTATGTTGGATGGGATGGAATCAAAATCCTCGATTTTGAACGACAGATTTGTAGAGAAAAGGCCATGGATATATGATCACAAAGACAAGAATAATGTGACGAAGGATTCTGTTAGTCTCGTAGATCGAATTAGAACTGAAGATAGAATTGCATCAGGGCTATGCACGAGTGAAATTGATGATATGGAAGAAAGTGCTCAAGAAAGTGCTAAAGAAAGTGCTAATGAAAGTGCCAAAGGAATTGTTAAAGAAAGTGGTAATGAAAGTCCCAAAGAGATTGTTAATGAAAGTGGTAATGAAAGTGCTCATGAATTACAGTTAAATGACAGTCAAACTTACAGGAAAGTGAACAACTGTAGGCCTAAAGCATCGGGATATGAGTTAAATAGAGAACTGACAGATGACCTGAAATCAGACTTTCCCTGGAAAGAACAAGGGTTAAGAATTTTCGCATCAGAGACAATATTTGATGGAATATTCCATACGATATTTGGTCGTAGTGATGAAAACCCCGATTCATCCTTTAATTCTGACTCCGTATTTCGTTGTTTCGAAACCTTCCACCGGTATTTCAACTATCTCTGGCTGGGATTTCCTGTCAGACTTTTCCCGGAAGCCTTCAATGCTATAAATAGCCTTCTATGTATGCCAGAATCTGGCGAGTTTCTGGAAAGAGATGATATATCTGCCTATCTAAGGAAGGCTCTTCAGTATATGAAAGATTCTGGCCAGTCAGAACTTGATATGAAGAGTCATAACCTTGTGTATCTACATGTCAACTATAACACCTTCAGACTGGCATTCTGGGTTCTGCATAATCTACTGAAGCACAGCGAGGCCATGGAAGCTCTGAGGAAAGAGATAAAGGAATTTGTGGAGGGGAGGGTCGAGATAGATGTGAAGGATCTGGAGAGTCTTAAGGTTTTAGGTAAATACTCCTTCCTAAATAAATAAATAAATAATTATTAGATCGACTAATTATCAAGGTCTACGATGCCATACCGGGTGTTGAATTTGTTGCATGCAAAATTGTCTACTTGACATTCCATTGTTTAATTATTCCTTCTGTCAAGTTCTACGACATATTGCAGACATATTGCATACGAGTGGTGCTTTATCAATTTACTTATCATTATTTTTATTGTGAAGCAGCTAGTCTGTAAAATCGATAGATGGCTCAATCAATGAATTAATGAATCAATCAGCCAATGAATTTTTTCATTGGTTCAAACAATCGGCCTCTCTGATATACTGATGATCTCAGCAATTTTTCTATTTGTTGTAATATTTTCAATTACTTACAGAGTAATTGAAAACAATATAATTATTCAGCGTTAGTCTCCATGCTGGTCTTTAATACTCCGAGTTAACAATAATGATAAACGTCCGTTTGCTCATCCAAGGATGATATTAGGGAAGTATGATCAATTATGAATCCGTTAGCCTTTGCTGTTCTGATGTCAAGCAAATTCACGAAGTTTACTGCCTCATCCTTGCAAGTGAAACAGACGTTAAATTATTAAACATTATATTTTGTTGTCGACAGATAGCGTGATTCAGGAGTCCTGTCGACTCTCTAGCGGAGTGTTCATGGTCAGGTACGTCACCCAGGACACCTGGCTCACCGTGGCTGATGGTGCATTTGAGCAAGAAACTCCTACCACTGATACAGATGCTGATAATACGGAACCAGACATTGGTACCAGGTTTATTGCTGATGCTGCCTTTCCCACTGAGGATACTAAATCCTCACGTAAGACAACTTCAATCACTAATGTTTTATGTTTAATGTTTGATATAGTATATCATGCTAATGCATCTCTATACTTTTGAACTTTAATGTTATTGTTGCTGTTAATGTTACTGTTAATGCTACTGTTACTTTAATGCTATTGAACGTATACTGCAGCTACCTAGATATTCTCTGCGAAAACCTCCTCATATGGTGATAAAGGCTTGACCCTTGATGATACTCGGAAATTATATTGCTTAATTAAATATAATCAATTACTATTCTTTATAGGATTTGTTAATCAGCAAGTGCCCCATTGTTGTATTGAGATTTAATCTTATCTGTAACGAAGGTCTCTATTCTGCATCAATTAGCCATAGAGTTATCCATAAATATAATGAGGCAATTTACAGAAATGCATGGTTATTTCAATTTATCAGGACCCAATCTATTTAGCAATCTTCATCTTAACGTGATTCTGTATTTTTCTCATGTACATGTAGCCCAGAATATACCATATTGTTATTTGATGGTATATTCTGTATTTGACTGTAACAATATTAAATTGCCTTCGTTGAACGAGTACACACCCACATTTAACAAAATATACATCAGTATTAAATTGGGAGACCGATTGTATATGGATTGTATATATTGTAACTCCAACTGGGTGGTTTGTAATAGACTACAGAGCACTTTGTGGCGTAAAGCTGTAATAAGCTTAACGCCAATCTTTGTGACGGTAGTGCTCGATTGTGTTAAGCCGTCTTGAAGAGAAGCCCTTTGGGCTTCTGAACCTTGACGTTAAACACACTCAAACCTACCTGTATATGGAATTTTAGGGGCCGCCCAATGATTACCGGTAACGATTCAGTGATGTTAGTTTATATCTATGTCAATGTTGCACATCAGATTTTTAATAGTTAATTTACATTTTCCAAAAAATAGAGTATTCAGTTTTGCTTAATTGATTTATTATTAATATGTTTTATGCTGCAGCGTTGTCACAGGGCGCTCAACCCGTCAGTAGAGGTTCGACAGGGACGAGATATCTCATCAGGAAGGGAGATCGAGTGGCCATGTACCCACCAGCCATACACCGCGATCCTCTGATATTTACCGATCCACAGGTAGGCATAAATAAAATAATTAAAGCGCTTCTGAAACATAGCTAAGAGTACGCTATAAAAACTTTGAATTGATTGATTGATTGATATATAGAAAAAATGATATTCGTTCTACATTCATGGCCAACCTTCCCTTCGTGGGTCGGTTAATGCCAGTAGGCCTGCAGTATTGGGATCAACTAGTACGTAGTGGGTGACGGGTACAGAATAATGCGCTAGCGACCAACGGTCTGACGCATATCAATGAATTGTATTGTATAGAGAGGTGCTGTCGACCTTACCTTCAGAAACATGACTTTGTTAATATGTTAACTACATTCGCTCAGGATAGAATCAGTTCCACGCCTACGCTCAGTAATGAAGATGATACTTTACCCACCTATATACCTTTGATTTTAGCATTTTAGTGACATATTGACATCACTCGCTGATTTTCTTGCATCAAAAAGGAAGGGTTATAGCAAAATCTATCACTCATTATAAGTTAAAAAGCTGTAGAGAACGAGTTTAACGTCTGTTTCCGCATCGAGGGATTTGTCAGAGGCGCACTCGGCTCCGACTCGAACCCGTGACATCCTGTTTATCGAGTAAGCTTGCGCCTTATTGATTACGGCGTCACTACTCTATCAAACAGCGGCGGTCAATGGAGCAGTAAATAAATTGCGATTGAAGTGATTGATAAATTGAAGTGGGGAAAAAATTTAGAATAACCTTTTTTGATGTATTGCAATTATTTAGGTATTCCGATACGACAGATTCATTGACGCCACTTTCTACAGCGGCGGGAGACCTCTCAAGCACCCAGTCATGGGGTTTGGAACACTCTGCCCTGGCAGACGATATGCCTTGCTACAGCTCAAGTGGTTTCTCCTTACAGTCCTCAGCAGGTTCGAATTCCAACCTCTAGGAGAAAGTGAGATGGCGGCTTATGATACGAAGTATTATGGGCATGAGATTCTGCCCCCGGTGTCAGATGTGATGATAAAATTTAGGTTGAATGAGTCATACCCTGACCTGATTCTCTCATCAAATTAGGTTGAATGAGTCGTATCCTTACCTAATTCTCTCATCCAATTAGGTTGAATGAGTCATATCCTGACCTAATTCTTTCAACCAATCATGTAACAATATACACCCTGTATAAAGAAAACCGGACCCCTAAAATAATGCGAATACTTTGAGAACGGGGAATGAGTGTGCAATTCCGTTCTCAAATTATTCACATTATTGTAAAGGTCCGGTTTTTTAAGACAGGGTGTAGATTGAATGAAATAATTTCCTTAGCTAATACTTTCATCTATTCAGACGTGATAATTGTTTTAATCTCAGTTTTCTTTATGCTTAGGCCTATAGTATTATTGTTATTATTTTTTATTATTTGTAATATTTTTTATTATTTGTTGTGGATTTATTCTAATTATTATTTACTGCTTAATTCATATTGCACTATTTTGATAATATTCCCATGAACTGTGATTCATGTGATATTGAACTATAATAATTCAAAACCAATGTAAATCATGTGATATTTAATTTTGATCTATAGGAATTAACTACCAATGTAATTTATGCGATGCTTGATTTTTATCCATAATTATTCACAACCAATGTGATATTTTATGATTTGATATTAAATTTATTATCTATGATAATTCACAACAAATGTTGATCATATGATGCTTTAATTTGTTTATTATAATTCACAATATTACCAATGTAAATCATGTGATATTTAATTTCTATCACATGATTTATGATCTATAGTAACTCACTACCAATGTGAATCATGTGATATTTAATTTGTATCTATAATAATTCACAGCCAATGTGAATCGTGTGATGCCTTGGTCTATAATATTTGACAGCCAATGTGAATCATGTGATGATTTGATCTACTACACTTCACATCCAATGTGAAGCTTTGGTCTATAATAATTCACCGAATGGGAATTACGAATGCTATATTAAATTTTGATCTCATCTTTTTAGCCTTTAGATATCATTACACAGCTAAAGTTAACCCTAATTTAACCTCATTTTCGCGGCCTTCCGGCTGCATCGTTGACGGGTGATTCTCCAGAATACGAACCGTGTATCCATAGAACACGAGTGGGACACTCAACCGATGTGCTATTGGCTTAGCCGATTTAGTATTCTTCCCAAAAATTTCAAGAATGCCGGGGTTCGCTTTCACAGTTGACCAGCTTGAACACTGTCGTTCATAGACGTGTCATGATAAATGTACACCAACTGCTGCCATTATGATAACGGAGAGTGAAGCAGCTTGCTGAAGACTACAACTCTATGATCGCCACTCTATGAGTATTGAACTTCCGACCTCTTCTCTGCAAGGCCGTCCTGCTAACACTACACCACCATGTGACAGTATAATTTCTATAATTTCTTAAGCATCAATAGTTAGGCAACAGTATATCTATCTAAGTCTATAACCATTTTGAATAATTTTGCGGCTAATCAGCATTTTTTTAAGGGAATTTTTATTTACAAAGGATCGTATATTTAAGGCGATATTTGGAAAAGTTTTCCAATTAAGAGTTTTGTTAGGCTACCTGTTGTATGTTTTGAGAAGTAAGTTTTGAAATGTTTAGGAACGTTTTGATTTTCATAGTCACAAATGTTAATTTTTTATCACATAGTTAAAGTTAGTTATTCGAATTAAATAATAATAATAATTAATAATGAAAGTTCAACGTCCATTTCCTCATTCAGGGATGTTGTCAGGAACGTCACACGTAAGCCTACTGTACTAAACACATGTATTAAGCCTGCTACTGCAATGATGGAACATCCATGATAGTATCTAGCATTATTAGTACAACGTGCATGTAGGCTTTCATAGAGCCGGTCTCCTGTACTTTGGTGCAATAAGCAGCAAAATATTCTGGCATCATTCTGGTACAACAAATTGCAATAGAAGTAGCCAAGAGGATTTGCATGAAAATTGTTTTATTTTACATTTAATTTATCAACCAGGAGAGGAATTCAAGAAGTTTACTAAAATACAGTAGTGATATAGAATTATATTTAGATTACATTTTTTCGGACTATCTTATTTTATCTTAAGACGTTTATCCCTGAATGAAATAATTTATTTGTCTCGAATTCGGCACCGCTTAAAATGTGTTTCCTTAGGCGGCTGCCTAGGTGGCCTATACAAGGAGCCGGACCTGAGCATACATGCATAAGACGTAGCCTATAAGTCGTCAAAGAGCCAAAAGTCTGTTATAAATATCAATTTGAACAAAATATTTTATTGAAGTATTATTGTTCTAATTGAGATTGACACTATAATCAAAACAAAATAATTTGATATTAATTTGATTTGATATTGATATTCCCCAAGTAACTGTGCTCGAATTACGGGGGGGGGGGGCGGGCCAATAGCCCCCAATAGCCTCGCCGCCCCTCCCCCATAGCCAGGTTTTTGAGGGGTCCGGGAGGCCAAAACCCTTAACAATTTAAAAATTCATGATTAAATCTCATGCATTTCGGATTAGCCCCCCGGGCTCTCCATTAGCTTCTCGGAGCCCCCCTCCCTAGCAACCGTGAAACTGTCATTTGTAATTCGAGCACTGCCAAGTAATATGCTACTAGGAGACATTACTCTTTAAAATTGAAATATGTCTTGGACTGTAATTTAAAAAATGTTAATTTTTTCGTTATTTTCAAACAGTTAAGATAAATAGTTATTGCCAAAATCGTCTAAATAAAATGTGCATTAAAATGTTTTCCACAAATTTGTAGCAATTTGCTAAATGTGTTTCACTTAATTCCGTTTTAGAATTCATAATTCGGCCTCTGATATAATATAGTTGGTCTAAGTGCAAATTCATCGCCTGTGTAAACTGTAAATAGTTAGCAATGCTGATTAGGCCTAATTGCCTCATTTAGATAATTATACCAAATTTCCAATTAGTCTATGCTTAAACTTACTGATTGCATCCTACCAAATGAACTTAAAATAATTGGTCTATCTCTTTCACTATTCAATATGACGCAATGAGTGGTTTCTGAAAAATACACAAAAGCATCAGAGAAGTCGGATATTTTAGAGTGCGTATTCTTGCTAGTACCCATTGGTTAGAGTGTTGACAAATTTGTGGGAAATTTCGCGCATAAGGTCCGGGTTTCGATTTCCGGTCGAATCAATCAGAGAGTAAAATCTCGGATGTACAACGGGCGGCCAGCCAAGATCCCTATCCCTTCGTGGGTCGGTTAATTGGAAGCAATTCGTAAGTAGGTGACTGCATTAGAAGATGGCGCAGGTAAACACGGTTCTGGCATATGATCGTGACGGGTCAAAAGTGAAGCTGACGACCCTGCCGCTGTATTAATGAGAATTAATATGCATGTGAAATAACTAGCCGTTCTACAAGACAAAATAGGCAATCAGCATGTAACAAAAACACAGGGGAACGCACAATTTAATAGGCATACACACAAACACATTGAATCAGTCAAACAATCGGAATCGATGAGGATACATGGAATCTAACGTCCCTGACTTTCAGATGAGGAACCGGACGTTAAACCTTCAATGTATTGTATTGTATCATACCTAGCTGACAACCGATATACACTATATTATATTGTGTTTCTGAACCTTGACGTTTATCTGGTGTTTCAAAATAATGAAACACTTGAAACACAATAATAAACGCAAAAAGCATGCAGTGATGTTGAAGATTTACAAGCTATCGACAAGGGCTGTTGTTATCAATGCACAACAATCATAGCCCACACAATGTCAATGTCAAGGCTTATAACAATGCGAGTCTAATGATTAGTGTTACTCCTACACTTTATTATGATTAGTATGCACTGTAGGCTCACACGTATAACCATTAGGCAGTATCGCGTAAGATTGTATTTAGGAAAAGTAATCTATTCTAGACCATTCATATTTAATTATAGTTATCAGAAAGCAGCTAATCTAAGGCCAATAGAGACTCTACATTTTGATCTATCTCCGTTTTCCATTTAAACCTAATGCGATAGTTTGTAGCGCGGTTCTTTATAAACTGTAGATAATTATATGCTATACTTATTGATGGATTGACGTCCCTTACATCACATTCGGGTGAGGAAACGAACGTTAAATCCTCATTGATTGATTGATTGATAGTGTACATATCGTGGTCTAAACCTGCCTGCTTCAGGGCTGATAATTATCACGAATAAGAGTTTGTGTTAAACGCGCCCCACTGAATTTCCCCCAATGAATTTGTTAAAGTTAATTATGGTCGGGACTCCTTAAGTCTTAGAAAACACTTTACAATGTATACACCGAAGAGAAATGGAGATCCGAAGCAGTGTTAGTCCATAATAGCCAGGTAGGAGAGTCTGACTAAACAGATCTAAGGAAATATTAGGTCATACGATATTACCGGATTTCAACAATAGGCCACAATTAGACTAATATCAACAGCAATTATGGACAATGAACAACAGTAGGCTCATAATAAATGGACTTGCACAGTTTTTGACCAGTATTGATCCCTGTTCTCTTTCAGAACTTGTGAATTGCTAACTGCATTTGAGTGGACCAATTAGTATTGCTTGTTCGGTGTGACAGGTCTCTGATATCGTCGTAATATAATGAAACGGACGTGAAATCATATTGTTTTATTGTATTGTAGAATGATAACTGTTTGCAGGTTATTTGAAGGTTTGAGTGTGTTTAACGTCAAGGTTCAGAAGCAGATGGCATCTCTTCAAGACGGCTCAACACTATCGGTCACAAATATTGGGGTAAAGCTTATTACAACCTACTCCACAAAGCGCCCTGCAGTCTATTACAGACCGTCGTGTTGGAGTATTAATTCTGTTAAAGCCCCCACTTATCTACGAACAACGAATTGAACATGCTCAGCTCGGCTCGCGGGGTTGCCTACTAATTGCGAATGTTCGCGCGAATATTCTTCCTACCTGAGCCGCGAATATTCGCTGAACATGTTCGTAGATTAGTAGACTCTGATGAGCACGCTCGCTGAGGATATTTGTCATAGTCTACTAATATACGAGCATTCTCAACGAACATGCTCAGTTCACCTTAATTAGTAGGCAACCCCCCGAGCCGAGCTGAGCATGTTCAGTTCGTCGCTCGCAGATAAGTAGGGGGCTTGAGACTAAGCCTAGAACCGCCACTGGATGTTGTCTGTAAGGCGACTTTAAGACAACTGTACTCTTTTATTTTAACAATATACATGTAGCTTTGAGTGACTTGAACTTTATTGAACATTTTCTAACTTTTGTCAGAAACCAGATACTCTATTTTTAATACATAGGAAAGTTTCTCTCGCTGTCTTTATTTAATTAATAACCTATTGATAATTTCTCACGTTCTACAGTTGCATCAACAACATGCAGTGCGCACTATTGGTTATAGGTTCCCAGGCGAAAATTCTTAACGCGCTCAACAATGAGAACTGCCAGTGGCGTAACTACAGATTAGGCAGGGGTCCTGGGTTAGGGTGGCTGGGGGAGGGGCCTGTGGGTCTGAGGTGATGGGTTAGGGTGGCTGGGGTAGGGGCCTGGGGGCATGGAGTCATGGGGTTCTGGGTTACGGGCCTGGGGGGCTGGGGTCCCGGGTTAGGGTGGCTGGTGTCCTGGGTATAGGGGCCTGGGGTCATTGGGTTCTGGGGTAGGGGCTGTGGGTCTGGGGTTCTGGATTAGGGTGGATGGGGTCCTGAGACAGGGACCTGTGGGTCTGGGTTAGGGTGGATGGGGTATGGGCCTGGAGTCATGGGGTTCTGGGTAAGGAGCCTGGGGGGCTGGGGTCCTAGGTTAGGGTGGCTGGGCTACTGGGGTTCTGGTTAATAATAATAATGGGGATATGGGTCAGGAAGCATCAGATGCTTGTTTAAGACCCATTTCGCGCTCAAGGCAGCGATCAATGATCCCACTTGTACGTCCGAGATTTTACTCTCTGATCGGCTCAACCGGGAGACGAACCCCGGACGTCATGTTTGAAAGCCCATGACGCTACCAATAAGCCAGCGAGACGTACGTAGGTTAGGGTGGCTGGGGTTCGGGGACAGGGGCCAGAAGGGGCTAGACAGGGGCCTGTGAGTCTGGTGGTCTGTGTTAGGGTCGCTGGGGGAGGGTCATGGGCCTGGGGCCACATTGTCCTGGGATAGGGTGGCTGGGGTTCTTGGGGTAGAGGCTGGGGTCGTGGGGTTGGGGCCTGGGGTCACGGAGACCTGGATTAGGGTGGCTGGGGTTCTGGGGTAGGGGCCAGGGGTTCTGGGTTAGGGTTGCTGGGGGTCATGGGGTCCTGGGCTAGGGACTCGAATTTCTTCATTTCCCCATGGTGCTATTTGACATTGTGCACTGTGCACAAAAATGATCTACACATGTACATGTATATAATACAGATTTAATACATAAATTCCTATCGCGCTCACAAATGAGTAGTTTAACTAACCTGTGCTTGTTGTTGCAAGAGAAGAAGCCCCTGGATTTGAGCTGGTGTGAGCCGAGACACAAATTCTTCTATTCACATGTTTTAAAGTTAACGAAACTTATCGCTGTGAAACGAATACTAAACACGTAGTGTAAATTATTTGATAAATAAATCTGTGTAAACGGTGTTCACGCGAAGAAGGAGACCACTGAATGAATGATTTACCATATTGTGTGTGTGTGTCTAATATATAACTGTTGTGCTAACGTTGAGTCCAAAGTGCAACCTAGGATGAGATATAAGTGGATCATAGTACGGGTCAAAGCAGGGTCAAAGTGCGACTCAGTAGTGTCAGAAGTTGATCATAATGCGGCATTTCGACATACATGTATAAAGTGCGAGTCAGAAGTGGGTCATAGTGCGTCCTACACTCCTAGTGTGAGTCAAAGCAGGGTCAAAGTGCGAGTCAGAAGTGGTAAAAGAGTGACTTAGTATGTGTCAGAATTAAAGGGACTAAGAACGATTAAGCAAAGCGATTAAAAGCGACTTAGTATGTGTCAGTGGATTAAAGTGTGAGTTAGAAGTGGGTCATAGTGCAACATTTCGAAATGCCTAGTGTAGGTCAAAGCAAAGTCAAAGTGGGAAGTAATATGAGTCACAAGTGTGTCAAAGTATGACCTAGTGGGTCATAATGCGGCATTCCGACATACCTAAGTACAAAGTACAACTTAGGATGAGTCAGAAGTGGACCATACTTAGGTTCAAAGCTTGTCACTAGACCTTTGGACTGATCAGTCACAGGTCCCGCCCAATCCCAACCTCTTGACCAATCACAGACCAAGTCAAGAAGGCAGGCTGGGACATGTCTACATTAGGAAAGTAGGTCAAAGTTTAATTTTTATGTAAACAATACAACATTGTCTACGAACGTAGGTCAACTACGCCCTAACGCTTTACTACTACCAAGGCTATTTGAATAAGCTTTGTTATTAATATGCTTTTTGTTAATTTTTTGTAGAAACTCTGTAACTTTTTAATGAATGTTTTTCGACCAAATTTGGAGGTAAGATGTCAAAATTCCTGCTCTCGGAGGCTTAAAAATATTTTATTGAAATGTTAAGTTTTGAAAAAGTTTTTAAGATTTCGCTAGTGGGGTAAATTTTTTAACTCGCATTGTTGATAAAGTACACTACTACACAGTGAACATAACTAGGCTGTCATTGATTTTCTAGTAGGCCTACTAGATCTACTAGCATAACTAACAGGCCGAGAAGACCTAGTAGGCCTACTGCCGGTCGCTGAAATTACTAGCAGTCTAGCACATGCCGAATGCTCAAAGTGCATAATTACCATCCGCCCATGATATTGATAACGATACCAAGATAGGCGTAATACAAGTTACTTGAATAATTTTGTTAATTGCTGTTCTGCAAATATGGTAGGATTCGCCAATATTTATTTTTAATTTAATTTAATATTAAAATTCAAGGAAAATCACCGCACATGAGATCAAGACTATTGAAATTCGTTAATTTCGTCCTTTGGCGGATCTAAAATTATTTAGGGGAAAAGCAGCCGTTACACTGTGCCGGGGCTCACCGTGCCAGCAGCCTGGCCCCCAACATGTTTAGTCTTGTGAGCTCCGACACTTACTTAAATAATGAGACTCAAATGTTTGTAATAAAAATATGTATACCATACCAAAATTGCACTTTTTTGTTTAGTCCCACCACCTCTCATGGAGCAATTTACCCAAGTGTGCATATTTATCAAGAGGTGCCAGACAAAATCGAGACGACCAGGGGCGAAGGCACCCGATACTTCTCCTCTTTGGGTTCATTCAAATATTACGTCACCACTTTTTCGGAAATGTTTGACCCCCCCCGTCATCATCTGTCATCACCGGTCCCGACCCCCCCTAATGACGTCACCACTTGGGGTCAGTCGTCTGTCAACGCACGCGGTCGGTTCACCGGGGTATATACTATATAGCCTAGCGCGTAGTCAGTCACCAAAGTGGGGTGTGGTAAAAGGAAAGAAAATGTAGACAATACTAGGCATACATATGAGCCACAAAAAGTTGACTATACCCTCAATCAATATTACGGTTTCGCAGAAATTTTGTGCAGCTTCAGTGAAACGTTTTTGTGGTTTAGCACAAAAAATTGCAGTTTCGCGAAGAAATTTGTGCGATTTTGACGTAGCGAAAAAAGGTGCGCAAAAAATATGACCCCCCCCGTCATCAAGGTTCTGATCCCTCCCAGGTGATGACATAATATATGGATGATCCCCTTTTGTTGGAATCGCGCATGTCTTAAAGAAAGAGGATGTAGCTCACTTCAGCTTGCGAATTTTTTTGGGGGGGAGTGCTAAAGCCTATTAAAGCCCCGCCCAGTTTCAAAAGTCTAGAACCGCTACTGCATGGTCGAAAAATTACACTTTAGTCATCAGAATAAATGAAATAACTAAAGTATTTTGAGAAAAGACTTGTTTTTACATATTTCTTATCAACAAATGACAGGCATAAAAGAATTAATAGTTCAGCACGTTCTCCAAAACAGAACAACTGAACAGAACAGAATAAAAATTTAACTCTGAGTGGCGGTTCGTTGTGGTACGATCGTTGTTGTTGACAGTTTGTTGTGATCGACTCCTAGCTTTATTATAATGATCACAAGATGAAAGCATAATTAGGCTACCCTTACCAACATTGACATTGTTGTCTTTAAGGTTCTGCAGATAATTCTGTCCAAATGTGTCCATCCCTAGCTGAAATAAATCAATATCCGTAATCGTTGACAAATTCAGTTCAAATTGCATAATGCAGTCACATCACTACAGGACTTTAAATGTTAATTTCTCTGCTTAACTAACTTTCTCTACTTTACATCATTGCAGAATCTGGACTGATGGCTCATTGGTAAATACTATTCTAAGGGGTCAAGAACAAAAGACGTCCGCACAGGATGGGGCGAGGAGGAGGGCGTCGGCAAGAGCATCTATCCCTATACCTGAATGGCGCAGCCTGAGCCATGGGGGAGTGGAAAAGCCTATCTCCAATCAAAATTTTGACGGGAGTGGAAAAATCAAGTCTGGTCTGGTCTCAATCATTCATCAATATCGATGGCTGCAAGCAGTGGCGGATCCAGAAAATGTGAAATTTTTTGTCTTGCTTTGCTCGCAAGTTTTACAAATCGCACAATATAGCTCCGTGAGGTATATAGCGACAGTTTTGGGGAAGCTCCATTCTGTGCACCCCGATATGGTTTTTGAACAAACATATAACCACTGTTTAAGATTTCTGCGCTACGACACATATAAAGAAATAAAAAGAATATATAATTATTATTGTT
>JAQFZF010000412.1:0-18151 GCA_034695365.1 Enchytraeus norvegicus
CAGTGCTAAAGTATCAATACTGATTTTTCAGTAAACAACAGGTTACATGTAATGGTGGGACAATGCAGTACAATGCAGTGCTAAAGTATCAATACTGATTTTTCAGTAAACAACAGGTTACATGTAATGGTGGAACCAAGGATGGGGGGAGGGGGGGATATTTAATATTTACAATATTTAACAGAAACATTGAAAGGCTACAGATAGCAAATATCAAGACAATTTAGCATTGTATAAGTAGTCTATATGCCCATTGCCAAATGTAACACATAAATAGTTTGAAATGTATCAATCAAAGAGGATTTAACGTCATATTCCTCACCCGAAGGTGATGTCAGGGACGTCAGGAAGAGTGGTATAAGAATTAAGAACAAATGTACAAGTAAAATGAACAAACTAAGCAAGGCAACCCTGTAAACATGTGCGGCTGACGTGTGTGGAAATGAAATGGAAGAATTTAAAAAATGTAGTTTTGTCTTGAACTTTAATTTTGTTTGTTTTAGGCTACCCTAAAATGGAACAAGTTTAGCCTCACAACTTCGTCACCGTCCACCTATTGAAATCCTTGGCCTGCTCCCACGGTTGCATGAGAATCAAACGCAAATTGTTGTTAGGTTTTATTCTCAGTTTGCATGTTTAGAGTGGGCCCTACTGGCGATGCAGCAATAAATTAAAAAAAATTTATTTGAATATGTTAAATTGTCATAATTTTCAATTAGTAGATGGAACAACCCCCTCCCTCAGGACGAGGAGGCATGCCTCCCCAACCCATAGGCGGCGCTGACTAGTATGCTTGGTATGCTTCAGCAAGCCCTCAATTTCAAATACGCAGGGTATGCTTCCAATATAATTATAAGAAAATAGCGTACCCTGCCCAGGCTGCCCTCGCATTTAGGTGCAGCAACAGAAATTACAGACATTGTTAAATTTGCAATAATTTATTGGTCTCAGCAGATTATACTCAGCTCCCGGGCCGCCCGGGGGGTTGGGTTGGAAACTTTGTGACGTGCAGAGAATTAGGGTCTTCTAAAATCTCACCATGGTTTGCAAAAACCGCATAAATTTGCATATTTTGCATTACCCAAGATGTTGCCAGTGGGAGCATTCTTAATCTTCTTTTATTTCCACACATGTAAACGACACGTGTTTACACGGTTTCCTTTCTTAGTTGCTATTTTGGGTATTTTATTTTAATCTGCCGTCCCACTGGTTAATCGTACCATTGCCGCAAAGAGCGCACCATGCAGCAAGCGCTGGTACATGATTAACCAGTACCGGTGGCGCTATTATTTTTCTGTAATCTTATCTGGGTTTGAACCCACGACTCTTCAGTCATCTTACGTTTGAGCGCACCACGCTAACCACTAGACTACCGCCAACGGTGGTATTTTAGTATATTGATACACTTCTCTGATTGGTCCTGATTGGTCAGAGCCTCGCAGAAATCCCTGATTGGTCAGACAGTCACAAATTGACTGAGAACAAATGGCCACTTACATGACGACAAGTTCATGGACTGTGATACCATCTTACCGTATCTTAGAACATGTTGGGCTGCTATTGGCTTGCCTGTGGATAAATAACATTGTATGAAGCTGGAAAATTTTTATTGAGAGGGCATCACTGTTGCAGTGACAAAATGAAATACAATGTTCCACTGAAAGCAGCGTAAGTTGTTTAAACTAAAGCCACATTAGAAATAAAAGAATGAAGTGCATTACGTCAACAAAAACTTTGGCTATGATGCAGGTTGGTAACTAATAACTAAAGGTATAGAGTGCCATATAACATGACAGCCGTACTCCCTGTAGTTGGGCCTGTACACCCACACACCCTGTAGGTGGGCCACGCACCCTGTAGTTGGGCCACGCACCCTGTAGTTGGGCCACGCACCCTGTAGTTGGGCCATACACCCTGTAGTTGGGCCATACACCCTGTAGTTGGGCCACACACCCTGTAGTTGGACCATACACCCTGTAGTTGGGCCATACACCCTGTAGTTGGGCCAAACTGGTACCGTAGTACTATCGTAACACAGGGGGGGAAGACTGATGCTCGATTTCTTACTTTTATTACATCTTCGTTAGGATTATTATTATTCATCTGATTTATGAAATAAATGTCTATCATGTTTTTAGGGGGAGTCAGACCCCCGGGGAGGGGCCGGGGGTCTGTAACGTCGCATTCACAGCATACCCTTGTGCAGTCTAGGCTACTGGCGCCGCTACTGCCCCAACCGCCCCCTAAATCCGTGCCTGGATCACTGGGTGAAAAGCTATTCCTTCAAACTTGTTTAAACTAGATAATAAAGGCCCTCAAGCGCAAGGCTATGGAATATAGACATATATATATATATATATATATATAATTTATATAGGCTATGGCCTAGAATTACTGCTTCATATGAGACCCTAAATCTGCGAGTCCAAGCATGGAGACCTAAACATTTATCGTGTCATATAAATTAATTATTGTGCGTCTATAAATCAATAATAATATCACATAAACTGCTATGACGAGATAACAATGAGGGAAGTCTGATCAGCAGGTCGGACACCAGGTTAGAGGCTTTTTAACTAGGTCCTACGACCTGGCGCCGCCACTGTCCTTTATAGACAAAGTGTAAAATCTCCGACCTGCAACGGACCAATAAACCTTCCATCCTTCGTGACTGGGTAAATTGATAACAAAATGCCTGATAATTGCTAACAAACTACCGCTTTAATATTATAGTCATCATCAGAGGTCGTTCCCTTGTGGACCTAACCGCAGGAAACCTCGTCCATCCGCCTAACCAGCTATCAATCCTCCGTCGAGCATTGCGGACTAATATACTAATAATTAAGGATTAATAATAAATATAGAAAAAGGAGATTTTATTTAGCAAAAAGTACATCAAGAGCCTATGCTGTTCTCAACTAATCTAATAATAATCAAAGAACAATCAGTAAGAGCGAGTTAAAAGGCAAAAAGGACGAATTTACGAGAACATAAACTCGAGTAAACAAATTGCTATTTATTAATATTATTTATTATTTGTTAAATTTATTTAAAAATCTAAATTAACCCGGACAATGCCACGCAGAGGAGGAGCCGGCCCTTCGAGATCTAGGTAATTCGTAGAATTAATTCTAATTAATTCTAATTTATTAAGAACTTATTCTGAGTTTGCATCGCATAACATCGCATGCTGTTACATCATTTTGTCGGTCAAATTGTATCATAAATTTATTTATGACATAAAATAGAAAATGTTATAAAATTTGGATTTTAGATTTAAATATAGGAACTAATAAGTTCTCACAAACGTAGATTTTAATAGAATTCGTCTATTTTCAGATAGAATTCAATAGTTTTGCCTATAGTTTAAAGTTATAAAACTTGAAATCTTCTCAAAATAAGACCGATAAATTAGAATTTAGGTGAATTATGATTCAAATATAATTTATGCTAAGTTAGGTATTTTGTTACTTAAAAGTTTATTTAAAAGTTTAATTTTATTTAGCTATTGGCCTATCTACGCAGTTGTATTGTAATCATATTATATCTTTGAATTAGCCTTGCAAAGTTCAATAACTAGGTCACTATCCCGTAATATGATTTTACAATTCTAAACGGGTTTGCTTTTTTCGTGCTATATTCGCATTAATTTTTGCTTATCATATGCATCTTTTTAACGTACATATGATTAATAGACTATACTCTATATATACTTAATGAAAAATATGGGTCTGGTGAAATGACTTACAAGTGTGTTTTCTTTACGCTTGGAGGGGTATAGGTTGGGTTAGATTTGGACCCACACTCCTACCCAAACCCAAATACTAATTTGAAGCAAATCGGACGAGACCGCACACATTATTTTACCACCTGATCAATAATATATAAGTCTCGGCTTGCTCAGCCGATTGCATCATTGACTTTAAAATATATGTCTAGTGTTTTTGAATCCTGATTGAGCCGATAAGGGAGTAAACCTCAGACATACAACGTGGTAGATATCATCTTGGATTATCACTACACTATAAAGTGTGTTCAGTGTTGTAAATGATTTTGTGTAAATGTTTATATTGTTGTCTAGGTCTCCTGCCCCCCCTTCCCGCCTACCCGCCCACCCCCCACCGGCAGCCCCAGTACATGCCGCCCCACCACCGGCTGCCATGGCTCAGCCACGCCAGCCCGGTATGTTTGCTCAGATGGCTACAACAGCCGCCGGTGTAGCCGTAGGATCTGCTGTGGTATGAGTTGTAATTATTTATTCTTGATTTGAATTTATATCCTTAGTAGCTATAGTTTTGTATTATAAATATTGTTTTATTTCATCAGAATCATCACAATGTTTCTCTTAGTTTTCTTAAATTTTTTTTTGTTTAAGATGTTATATATATAAAGTTACCTTCTTATAATTTGATCATTTCTAACATGATTTGGTTATCTGGTTATCTTCGGGTTTTCAATGAAGTTTAACCATAAAGAGCCTAGGCTCTATTATGGAAGCCACTATAAGAGCTGAGTTTAAAGTCTGTTTTCGAAGCATAAATGGAGCAGGCTGGGCTCGAGCCCGTGACTTCCTGTTTATCATGAGAAATGTGCTACCAATTAGGCCATCCAACCGAGACATTTAAATTAAAGTTTTCTATTATTTTCACAAGTCACTAATTATCCTGCAAACGGTTTCTCAGTTGCTCTGCTATTTAGTGTTCAATATGGCTGATATTATTGTTCAAGCTACCTATATTCACTCTTATAATTATTAAAAATAATTTTGGTATCCAAATGATTGCTAGCTTCGCTTTATTATAAATATTTGCTTGCAAAATCTTTCTTAGTTGTTCCGCTCTCGCTATCCGCTGTGTATATATGATGAGGAATATTAAATAAATAAAATATGAAATAAACATCATCAAAGTCAAGAGGCCCCCTAAATCTGAACAGGATTGATTGGTTTTGAAAGATTGCTTGATTGAGGAAACATTAAGATAAAATATCAATTTGATTGATTGATTGTGCTTAGGGTCACACCATAGGAGCAGCTATGATGGGTGGTGGAGGACGCAGTGAGGAACCTGCCCAAGTGCAGCAGCAGCCACAGCAGCCGATGTACGCTAGTCAGCAGCAGCCTCAGCAGCTGGGAGAGGGCGGGCCGTGTCAGTGGCAGATGAAACAGTTCCTCGACTGCGCACAGAATCAGCAAGATTTTACTATGTGCCAGGGCTTCAACGAGGCTCTTCGTGAGTGCAAAGCCAGTTATGGTACGTAGATCTATTGATGAAATCTAAATTTATATAATATGTACAATAAATACAAAATTCCAGTGTTGCATTGAAATTGGAGTGTTTCCGTCTTCATTTGAAATTGCTAAAGTTATCCTCATTCATAAAGAAGGCAGTACTCTTAAAGTAGAGAACTACAGATCCATTTTGTTACTAAACAACCTTAGCAAAGTGTTTTAAAATAATGCATCAACGTATTAATGGTGTTATTCTACCAGTATCGGTATGGTTTTCGTTAATGTCGTTTCACTAAATTGACGCATATTCTGTTGGAATCCTATGGAATTTGAAGAACTGCCCATAATGGTTTAAATCTTACCCTGTGGATACATCACAGTACACATTGTTAATTTAAAAATATCCTCCGTTTTAAAAGTTACTAATGTGGTCTCTCAATGGTCTATCTTAGGACCACTTCTATTTTTAATATGTAAATGATATTGAGCGCAACTAAGAAGGAAATGCTTTCTCTTTACTCGGACAATTCTTATGCTTTTATATCAGATAGTAGTCTGTCTTCTACTTATAACAAGGCCAACCATTTGTTATAAGCATAGATGTTCATATTAATGGAGTAAGTTATATTGAGTTTATTGGCATTCATATTGATGAAAAATTTAATTCTAAATATCTTGTGAGCTGTCTAGTATCAAAACTGAACAGTATCACGGTCATGCCTAATAAATAGCAGAAGAGATCTTCTCCCAAATTCTTGCAGAAGAAATCTGTACTATGCTCTTGTATATTCACATTCAATTATGGCTATTGAAATATGCAGTCAAAGTATAATTATATAATTATTGATCTACTGTATATTGCATGCAATCGTGTAATTAGAACGCTGCAAAATGTTGACAGGTATTCAAGTACAATGAGGCTTTATTGCTATTATGACACATTACTCATTTCATTTGCACACTCTGTTTAAATATTTTATCCCACGTTTGCACCTTTATTATAGCCTATATTTACACCTTAATATTTTCTTCAATTATAGATCGACTTTATGGTTAATTTGTAGGCCTACTTGCTTGTAAACATTGTAAAATTGTTAGATTTTTATGTGTTTTCATGTGTCGTGTGTTTTAATATCCTCTATTGTTCATTTAGTACAACTGAAATATAATGTCTATGCAAGTTAACTAATTTAAGAGATTCATCCGGATTGATTGATTGGCTGTAGTTACGGCGCACACTTCTGTGAAATTTATTTAAGAAAATACTAATGCTAAGTTTAACGTCTGTTTCCATATCACAAGGATACTGTCAGAGACGGACCTGACTGGGAATTGAACCCGTGTCTTCCTGCTTAGGCAAGTGTGCTATCAACCAGGACTCCATGCATGACTTTTTATTTGACTTCATACTTCATTCAGGCCTGGCGCCAAGGGGGGGCCAGGGGGGCCCCCTCAAGTTTATTCTCCGGTGAGTGACTTTGACATAGTCTGGCCCCCCCCAGAAATGTGCTCGGCCCCCCCAGTTTGTTAAACCTGGCGCCGGACCTGTCTTCATTCATATGTTTTGGCGCTTTAAAGTGTCTTAATTATTTATAGTTTTTGGTACAGTAGCAGTTTGTTTTGTTCTGTTGCAGGAATGTCGGTTTAACCATCCCTGGGAGATGAAAGTCATCACGTGCACCGACCTCATACCCAGATCAACTTTCAACGAAGAAACTTTTAAATGACTCGTGATATAGTTAACGCTAAATATTGATTAGGCCTGACAATCTTATCATTGTAATCGTGTACAAAATACATTGCATTTACGTATGAAGGACTTGTGATATGATGTGCTTTTTGATGTAGATGAAATGATTAGAGTTTCTTCATCAACTCTGATCACGTGACTTATAGCTGCTCGCCCATTGGTTGGTCTACTGGTCAAGCAGCTGACCAATGAGCAACTAGCTATAGATCACGTGACCCGGATATGATGACGTAACAACCGTAGTCACTCCATCTAGATGGAATGGGTTCAATATTGTGCTATGCGAAATAATAACTGAAGTACAGAATAAATTGAACTTGTACAAATTGTAATAGATTTCTATATAACTTTGCATAAAGAGTTGTTGCAGTATTAAATTTTGCGAAGTTAACGTCAGTTTCGCGACTTAATGGCAACATCAGTGACGGGTGAGCCCTGGGATTTGACCTGTGATCCTATGGAACTCGAGTCGAACACTAAACCTATGTGATAACTGGCTCAGCCAGTTGGTTGGTATGGTAATTAATAGCAGGGGAGAGTTGATGATAATTTAATGTCTGTTTTGTCAGCCAAGGATGCCATTTGAAGGTGAAATTAGTGTTCCTGCTAGAAACCTCACTTTAGGTCCTGACTCGACTCAAAAAAAATCCTTCAGCTCGATGAACATTTTAATGTAGATTTTTGAGAGCAATGAAAAACCAAATAAACTTGATAAACTAAAATTATATTGTTAAAAATAATAGTATATTTTAAAACAAAATCCACTGTTGTAGTTTAAATACATATTAAAGATATAGCAATTATAATGATTTATCTTGCAGAACAAATTATAAGTCTTAACAATACAAATGTAAATGTATAAATGCATATATGTATATTTAACTTCATTAAAATTAAATTTGAATGACGTCAATAATGAAAATTTCCAAGCCACACTAAATTTTTCTATGTTCTGGCCTTATAGCTGTCCTTTCAATATGTGATTAGGGCTTTTCAAGCCCCAGTGATATTAAACAAGAATCACAATTATTTTAATATAAATTAATTTTAAATATAGTTAATTATATATTTATCAAAAATTTGTTTATATCATTCCTAAATACGACTTAAATAATCATATAAAATAATTAATTTATCAGTCTGTTGGGTTACTTAAAAGTTTGTCATGCTCAGAACAGAGCGCACTGACACGGAAGCTGATACACAACTACACATCAAACAAATATTTTTATCATCAAATTGCTTTGTTAATTAAACTGTTTCTTTATAACTAAATTATTAAAACTGACAAAGAGCTAGTATAAAATCAACACATATGTGTCACAATGTGTCAAGAAAAGAGGCACCAAGCAAAGTTTAAACACTCTAGATCTGCACTATAGTCTTAAATCAAGCAATCAATCTCAAGCTTTCACATAAAACACTCTTAACTAGTCTCAAAAACGAATTTAAATATTACAAATTAAAGGTAATTAATAATAATAATAAAGGTTAAACCTCCATTTACTCATCCAGGGATGATGTCAAGGACGAAGTAAAGGAGCCTACCCGGCCAAAATTATTTAAAAGTGGAAAATTACTTCAAATCCAATCCGATTAACTTAAACGTAAAATGGCATAAGTTGAGTTTAGCATTATTTTCACTATCCAATGCCTCATCAGCGACATGCCGAGGAAAACGTAGAACCTTGTATCAATGGAATGAGCCGGTTGTGTGCTAACGCACTTACTATATAATAGAAAATAATTTTCAAAAATACATGTGTTAACAATTTGGGCCATTCACGCTATAAGTAACGGCACCAAAATAATTAGATTCTTGGAGATGTGTTAAAAATTTATGAATATGTATTTAGTATTTAAAATATACATTAAAAACTATAATAAGTATAAAACATGAGCAACTGCTGCACGTTGTTGCGATAAAGAAAATGATCAATCAAAAGGTCTAATGAAAATACAATGAGCATTTAAAATCCTTTTCCTCACCTGAAAATGATATGAGACATCAAACATAACCGTCATATTCGTAAATTTATAATTATATCGTCAGTAACACAATATGGTGTTCATTCTAGTGTTCATTACTCCATATCATCATGGATAACAGTGGAACTCCAATTATTTGTTGTTGGAGTATTGTGCACCTGTCACATAGGTTGAGATATATTGCAAGCTAGGCTATTCTATCCAAAAAGTACGATTAATCCTGGAGTGGTAAAAATACCAAAACACAAACACAGTAACTAAGAAAGGAAACCAGCTCATGCGTATATCATATGTGAAAATATACAGATAAAAGCAATGCCATGAAAAGAACTTAAACAGGATTGTTTTGCCACAGTCTCTTCAAAATAATTACTCTATACACAGTATTAAACGAATATACGGGTTTAACGTGTGTTTCATCATCCGACGACGATATCAAGGACGTATTACGCATGCTATAAACAGTGTTCCACATGCTATCTGTAGTAAGCACAGAGTTATCAGGTAAAGAAATAAATGTACAAAGAAATATTTCCACTAGATTCGGTAAGTGGCGAAACTGAAATATGTCAACAATCAATCAATCAATGAGGATTTAACGTCTGGTTCCTCATCCAAAGGCGATGTCAGGGAACACATCGGAAATACAGCTTCAACAGTTTTGTTATCATTCAACGGCAACTATGCGTAGCGACAGAAATCATTGTTGTCAATAACTCCCCGCACTGAATACATTTCATGGTTTTATCATCGACCGGTTCCAGTATTCTAATGTTTCTACACTGTTGTCTCACATCTGATCCACTCGTACTCGTATCCTGTGAATTTCCTCTTTCATCTGAAGTGTTTCCTGTCTGCAATTCTTTTCCTTTTTTTGCTTTCGTTTCTGTCTCATTTAAATTTCTTTTGTCATCTGAAGTATTTCCAGCCTCCTTTCTATAGTCACAATTCTGTTTCATCAATGTTTTACCTTGTTCAATGAATTGACTTTTGGTTCGAGTCACTCTTAAATTGCTAACATTATCCACATTAACTATGCAGTTATCAGAATGTGTCGATTTGTTTGTTTCAACTTCATCGACTTTATCATCATTAGCACGACGACGTTTAGCTGCAGAGGTTTGAGACATTGTGGTGTTGTTGCTGTTTATATTGTTACACTCGCTATTACATGCCTTGCTATCAGCCTTCAATTCAGATTCAGTCCTAGTTGGAATGACAGCCTCATTTCTGGAAACACTCAATGCAGGCGGTGTATTATTATCGATAGGATGCCGACGCTTGGTTTCACATGACGAGACTTGAGGCACTGGTCCAACATTTTTTCTGTCAATATTGCTGCACTCACTAGAAGATGTTTTGCTATCTGGTTTGGACTTGGACTCTATACTAGATCTCAAGCTAACACCTCTTGTAGCAGTGCTTCCACTCGGACTATGCTCTTCTGGAGAATTTTTCTGTTGTCTCTTGGCAGCACTTACACTAGCAGATGCCAATTTCTGTTTGGTAGCACTGTCCTCATTCAACAGCTGTTTTTGTTTAGGACTTTCATCAGGCAGCATTGACGATGTTTCAGATTTTCGTTTAGCTCTTGTAATCCTCGTGATTTCAACATTTGATGCACCAGAGTAGGGCTTCAGAGTAGGCTTAGACGGCACTGCACATTCTGGGCTGGTTGTAGCAGGTTCAGTCGCAGGATTCATATTAGATTGATTATCAGCACTCCTCCTAGTGGAGGCAATGTTGGTACTGATGTCTGGTTTAACATCAATCTCAGATGGATGGATAATGCTATCAGCTGATTCGAGAGTAGGCTGACAGGCTGGCTTGATGGTTGACTGAACCGTTGGTTGGACCATAACCCTCGATTGAATTGAAGTACCTGCTGGTTGTTTAACCGAGGATTGACTTGTAACCCCAGGTTTAATACTGGATTGAATAGAACTAACGGGCAGTTTACAAATGACTTGATGTGTAGGATTAACCCCGGGTTGTTGCACAACACGAATGAGTTGAGGTTGACTTGTAGCTTTAACCCCAGGATTAGTGTTTGATTGAACGTTGGGTTTAACTACTGGGTGTAACAATGCCTGACCTGCAGTTGTTATATTCACAGGTTTTATCACAACTGGATTTATTGTTTGTATTAAAGCAGATTTGACTACATTGTCAACTCCAGCTTTAACCTGAGGTTTAGATTTAACCAGAAGTTGGGTTGTGGGATTACTTATAGCTCTAGTTGCAGAGTTAATAGTCGTGTTCACTAATAGTTTTCTCACAGAATGCACTGTAATTCTAGAACTAACTGATGACATTTTATTATCAATCTCACTCGACAATTTTGTCATAGAAGTCATCTTCCCCATCGATACAGGCGTAGTCTGATTTTCATCTCGTTTCACCAATCTCGGAGAATTTCTTAACCACCTAGTGGGCCGTGTTTCGTTTGTTTCGCTCGACTCGGAATCAGAGAGAGAACGAGGAACAAGGTGAAGAGCCTCAAACAGAAGATTCTGTGGAGAAACTTCCGTCGGTTCACTCTTGATCTCCACACAAGCAATTCTTTGCTCGAGCGGCGTAGCTACGATGTTCTGATTCGAATCGCAATCATTGTTTTTAGACACAACAGGAAGTTGAGGTTTAGTAGTAGATTCTTCAACTATATTCCTACATTTGTTGCTATTTATACTGTTTCTATTATCAGAAAAATGGTGTTTATCCACATTAGAGACGCTGCAGCCAATTCCAGAATTTACCGGTTTCTCCTTTACATTTTTATTTGAAGAACTGTCAACAAGATATATATCACCCCCCGCTGACAGCGAAGATACCAGCTGTACGCGCTGATTACCGTTTCTTACAAAAATCTCTTCGAGCTGTTTTCTATAGATCATGAGCTGTGGCAGCACTCCGGGGGTGACCTCTTCTTTGACCTTTCCCACCACCACACCGCCCTCTGGTGGGGTGGTACTCTTAATCAGCGCTGACACCATGTCAAATGGATTACCAGACTGGTTCAAAGCCCCAGCATTAGACAAACATTCAGGAGATGATATGGGTTGAGATTGTGCAGTTCTTGTAGTGATTTGATTCGCCCTTTCCATTACTGTTGAATTAGCCCCTTCGAAAACTGTAGAATTAGTTTTTGAGCTGTCTAGATTTGTTATTCGAGAGATAATGGAATTTTTAACTGTAGCGGATAAAGAAGTATTAACTTCAGAACAAAAGGTGGATTGTTCTGACTCTACTATTACGGCATCTGCTTCTTTATCATTCTGATCAACATCCTGACCTTCGTTATCATTCTGTTCAGTTTCAGACTCCACATCGATTATTAGAGTCCCAACATTCTGACAACCAATTGAATTAGTCAATTTGTTTCTCTGAAAACGATGCTCAACAGATGTCGCTGTGCTGGTTTGTTTCATCTTATACTCGTCTGATTTCAATCCAACATCGTCCGTTGATCGTCTAGATGAACACTCGGTGGACTCGGTGGTATCATGGACAACGTTTGGACTGCCATCTTGCAACATTTTCACAGAGGTATCATGACTTGCTAGCTGCTGCTCAATAGTAGCATTCCCGCTCATAGCGTCATCTCTTGCGACTAAATCGATAACGTTACCGCCGAATGAATCATTCGAAGAGTCCATTGATTGTTCACTGGTAACTGTATCAATCTTATCTGCTTTTGATTTGTCATCGCTAATCAATTTAGAATCATCGTCTGAGATTAAGTCAATAACGTTACCGATGTCGTGGTTGCGTAAATTGGTAAAGCCGACTGATTTCATGTTAGTATTTTTGACTGTTTTATCTCCTTTCGACTTGTCACTGATGTCAGTAATGGAGGATTTTCTCAACAGATGTTGTTTGTCACCCAGGATGCCAGCTGCAATGCTGACACCTTCTATCATATCCTTAGAAGTGGTGAGAGTTTTCATCGACACATTTTGCGCGCCCGGCATGCCGTCTCTATTAGTCGTTGCTCTAAGAGCATCGCTTGTACCCTGGGATTTATTTCTACCGTGTGCCGACAACACGTGTTCATAATATTTCTTCTGATCGTCAAACACCAGCACGCACACTGCACAGAGGAATCTATTAGACGATATCTTTGGACAGAATCGTTTGTGCTGCGCTAGTGCTAGTCGAGTATTAAACAGCGTTTTACAATCGAGACAGCTCACTTCACACGAGTGTGATCCACGAACGGCTACAAATCTTTCTCCGCCAGGTGGACCGGTATCTTGGCTCACATAGCCAGAGTAGTGAGTAGGCATACCATAGCTAATGTTATGTTCCTTCGACACGTGCTCAATCAATTCCTCGACTGTTTGCATTTCCTTATCACAAACTGGGCAGACATTCGCACCAGAATTGTGCAATAATGATGTAGCACACTCATTAGCTGTTAACAGATTTACGGTTGTATTCATTTCTGATATTTTATTTTGTTGTCTCGGTACTGATATGCTTTGAGCAATTATTGCTGGATCTGCTTTGTTTGCAGCGGCCAATGTTGGTGCGGCTTCACTTACAGCAGCTACTGCAGGTGCAGCTTTGCTTACAGCAGCTACTGCTGGTGCGGCTTTGTTTGCAGCATCTACTACTGTTGCCACTTTGCTTATGACAGCTACTGCTGGTGCAGCTTTGCTTACGGCAGGTACTGCTTTTCTTGTAGTAGCTTCAGATGCAGCTGCTTTGTTTGAAGCCGTTCCTGTAGCAGATTTTGCTGGATCTCCTGTTGTTCCTGCACTTGTGCTAGATGTTGTCATAGACTTCGGTAGAACTGTAATAGTTGTTGTACTTGTGCTGGTGTCTGTTGAAAATGCCATAATTTTATGAGCATTACAACTTTTAGGATTACTTTTAGGAATGTTGACCTCTTGTTGTACCAATTTACTTGCAGTAGCATCTGAAAACTCCTTGATATTTCCCTCCTTTGCCGCAATCTTAGCCTCTGATTTTTTTATCAATCGTTTGATTGATTTATTAGATGCAACAATTGTACTTGATTTGATCAACGACAGAGTTGATTCCACCGATACTTTATTTGTTATTATTTCCTCCGCATCTTTCTCAAAAATCGTTGCTTCGCCAAATGACACCTTTCTTTTCTTCTTTAATGTCCTCGGTGAAACCGCCGATCTCGGAGAGTGACGTAATAGTTTAGCACATTTTACCTCTGTTCTTTCGGAAATGTTAGACTCAGAATCAATATCGTGCGTGGATATTTTTCTCTTTCCGGGGCTACCAATTTCTTCCGAGAACCTTTCTTCTTTCACTTGAATCAAAGAACTTGCATCAACTCTTTGAGCCTTTTTAGGGCTTTCATGATAACTCGGCTTTATAATGATTATATTCGAAGCAGTCGACAAATCTAAATCAGCAGTCTGCTGTCCTGAAGCGTTTGTTAGAGTTTGAAAATCTGATTCGGAAGTCTTTTTTGAAAGCTTTCCTGTTTCAATCGGTGCATTATTTGCTACGTCTAATTCATTTTGCGAATCATCAACACTTCCTTGCACTGCTGAACAATTTCTGTTTCTTGCTGTGGAATTCTTAGAAAATCTCACAAATAGTTTTGTACTCTGCTTGCCTGTGAACGATGGTTTTGTAACTACCGGTTTACTCACTCTACCATTCTTAGATTTGTTCTTATTTAACCTATTATCATCAACTGAAACACCAGACTGTGGAGACTTCGTCAGCGATCTACTGCTGGTTGCCACAGAATTCTCATGTGAAAGAGAGGTACTCAGAGTCAAATCATTTCCAGTAGACTGAGAAAGAGTTTTCCTACTTTTGGGGTCTGCCACAGGAAATTTCTTATTTACATTAGACATTTGAAATTGAATTTTTTTTCCTTCACACTGAGAATTGGATTTGTTTCCTTGAGAAATGTTGACGTTTGTTTTCTTACGCGCTGGACCAGCACGACAGGATTGTATGTGACGATTTAATGCTATAGGGCTACGAAACAGTATCCCACACGTTGAACAATTCAGTGAGTGTTTTGTAGGTAGCAGAACCAGACTACACCAATCTTCATGAATTTTTAATCTTTCTTCACTGCTCATAGCAACTAGGTGACAGTTTGAACAAAAATGTGGAAACTTATGATAGTCCGGTGCATAAACTGTGGTAAAGTCGTACGGATTCTGGTAAATGTTAACCATGGTACCAATAACTGATGGCTGACTGACATCGGCACCTTCTTTCTCACCCGGTTGTTCAGGTTTTTTAGTATTTTCTTTAATTACGCTCGTACTTTCAACAGATGGCATTGAAATAGTCTCTGTTTGGGAATTAGACGTCTCCTGTCCGTTGAAATCCTCGCCCTGTTCCTGCTTTATTGATGACCCAACGATTGCTCCAGCTGCGCAAACTTTTTGATGCTTTAAGAGGACGTCGTGGTTATGATAGGCCCGTCCGCAGTGTTTACAACGGAAACATTTTCCTGTCCCCGCGCTACTCCCACACCAGTCCTCATGAGGACGTAATTCTTCCGCTGTCTGGAAACAAACAATCTTGCACGCCGCGCACACATGATGGAATATGATGGAATCTGGAGCAAGAGTTGTAGAAAAGATGAAAGGATTGCAGTATCCTTTTTCCACGATTAATTCGAGCATCTCCAGTTGTAGTGAAACGCTATAGTTCTGTTCACAAGCTCTTCGCAGTTTTTCCAATCTCTCACTCATCTCTGTTGGGGAAATTTTAATGGTTGAATGTTCGTTGGAATTTGATGCTTCAATTGAGCTACTTTCAACAGCCTCAGCTGGCTTTGATTTAGCTCTTACCAATCTTTTATGCTTCATTTTAAAATTAAATGTCAGCAGCTATATAGATAGTTCTGTCGTTTTCTAGTTCGATGTGTTGACCATAAATTGAAGAGCGACTCGAAATCTGCAACATACAATCATAGAATAATAAATAGAAGTAGAAATGGCCAAGACAATCAGCCATTGTAAGGAACATATTATATCCAGCTGTTGTTGTCCGCAACAACATGTATCAACTGATTACACAAGGTAAACAAAGATCAGCTGCCTCCCAATAGCCTACATTATCAATTAATAAAACATTGGGTAATCCTGGTAACGGCAGTCGCAAATTTGAGCTTTAGTTCTATTGTTAGTGTGTTTGGTGAAAAATATTATTTTATGGTTAGAGTAGGGGTTGGGGTTAGGGTTAGATTAGCCCTAATACCACCCCAAACCCTACACTAACCCTAAATTAGCCGATAAATGAACCCTAATCCTAGAAAAAAGCCCCTTATAAACGCAAGTTATTTATAAATATAACAAAAAGTACAAATGATAGAATTCTGAAATTTGGTACACTTAATTGTATGATCATTCTACACTTTTGGTGTAAATTTCAAGAAAATCGGACGTGAATAGGAATTTGGGACCGCTGTTACCAGGATTATCAAACATTGTATTTACAATAAAGTTCTTTAGATCTACATCATAACCACAATATATTATATGGATCAGATACCGGTAATCGATATTATAAATAGCAAATTTATGGATTTTTACAAAAAGCACTAGTTATGGTACCTGAGAAAATGCCCGGCTAGTGGTGCACCAACGCATAAACATAAAAGTAGTTTGAATTTTGAAGGCTAAAGCTGGTTTGTTATGAAACCTATCAAGATTCTAACCTGCCGCCATCTACTCATTTAGCGGTCAATTGACTTGACTGTACAACAGCAGTGGCGGCGCCAGACCATCCGAGAAACCAGGTCATTGTCAGGTCATTAAAAACTAAAGGCAGGTCGTAAACAACAGTAATGCTATAACATATAATAATCAAGCACGCCTGGTTACCAGGTTATACACCATGTCAGAGGCTTTTTTACCAGGTCATATGACCTGGTGCGAGTTGGTGTGGCGCCGCCACTGTACAACAGTGTAAAACTGTACATCTGGATTATATATTTTCACAACATCATACTACAAACACGGTCCGTCAAATGCGTATATCTCTGCATTCATGAAATCAGAAATTAGACATCTAATAATTTTTTTAAAGGAATTTAAGTGAAGCTACATGACATTGTAGGTAACAAATATCTGAATTATTTTCAAATTCTCAAATCTGTATAATGACAAGCATTCTCGAAAATGTGAAAATAAGGATCATCTATATTATTAGAATACATCTGTTACGTATTAATACAGCAAATTAGGCATCTAATAAATAAAAGATATAAAAATGAATGTCATGAATAGATGTCACCACATCGTGAAAAATACAATAAATTCATAAAACTCCTCGTTTCTGCCATATAATTCGTAAAAACTTACGTTAAACGTAGTTATTTAACAGTTTTAACATTTGTCTACGAAAAAAATTAGGAAAAATAGGATAAAATCGTACATTTATTAGGATACAAATAAAAACAAATAAATCGTATAATACATTTGCACAAGATGGCGTATTTTCTCTAGCGAAAGATTTGTAAACACGAAACCAATCGACGAATGCTATCAGATTTAATACACATTTACATCATTATTTTTAGAAAATCAATCTTTAGGTACGCAAAAATGCAATTAGGATTTCATTACTTAATTATTAGTGAAAATATATAGAAAAAATAAGATAACTTTCGATTTTAAGCAATAAAATCATAAAATAAAAGTTTTGTCACAAGGTGGCGCTGAGAAGATGCTTGCGCAGTGGCGCCATAGGGTGAACAACAATATATGGAGAGTTTGAATTACAGTCCATAGCAACATCGAGCATTAGAGAAAACCAAAGACAATAAAATAAGCATATAAAAGTCTATTAAAATATGGTGTAAAGTGAAATAATAAATATTAGTCGGTGGATGTGTGGACAGTCAAGCTAAATAAATTTCTCTTACTTAACTTAAAAATTATTCTCTAGAAATTAATATAGTTTCCTGAAACTATATTAATTTCTAGAAATATTATATATTCTACAATATTAAATATACGATTATATATTCCTGAAATATTTGTGTATTTATATAAGAATAATACTATCCAATTCCGGTGGGGTAATGGCCGAGTGGATAACGTGTTCGGCTCAAAATCAAGCGACAAGGGTTCAAATCCCAGGTCCGTCGACAAAATTACCCCAGCACCCTTGGGTACGGGTGCGTATCGGTGCCTGGAAGATGGAAGGCTAATCGTGTACCT
>JAQFZF010000413.1:0-18144 GCA_034695365.1 Enchytraeus norvegicus
TATGTATTATACATGTATATAATATTTTATACACTATTATACAGGCTTGGCTGGTCGCTTATTGTACCTATTGTCTGCGAAGCCTATGCCAAACAGGCCTCTTAGCTATTTTGTTCCAATAAGATTCTCTTGTGAAACTTTGAGAAGAACTGCAGACCCATTATATGAGCGATCACAAATATGGCTGGTTTGACAAATAGCGTTTTGTTCGCTACTCGTATTTGCTCCGAGCTCATTCGACAAGTCGAAGAAAGCAACAGTAAATAGAGGACAAGTCCACTCGCCAGGGGCGCCCTGTACAAACACACTTCAACAAATGTTTGAACGTTGACAATCGTACAGTCGACCATTCATAAATTTGTACACAGATCGTCGGCTTCTTTTCACCAATTTAGAAATGGTTCGAAAGATCCCCGTTTCACATCCTAGTCGGTAACATGCAGGAAAACACAGCAAGAGGCTGCTATAATGTTTGGAAATATTTTGTTTGTGACATCACCTTTTGATTAAGAAAACAGACGGTAAACTATCGTGGATTATCGTGAATTATCGTGAATTAAAAAATACACCGAGCTCCCCAAGATTACTTTCCATGTTCGAAGTCCTAGTGCGATAACATCAAATAGGGACTTTTATTCCAGAATTTATCTACAGGAGAATTTTATAATTTATTAAATTTAAGTATTACGTTTCAGTCTGAAAATATAGAACTACTTTAACCATCTTTGTCTGTTGAAAAAAAGTCAAAATAAATCTGAACAATGTACATGTTTGAAAGACTGGTGTAGTGTAGTGAACTTGCGTTGAACCACAAGTAAACGTGAGGGAATAGTAATAGTGACAGAATATTTTGCCTTTAATGAATCGAGAATGAGGGAGGGAGGGAGAGAGAGAGAGAGAGGGAGCGAAAGAGAGAGCGAGAAAGAGAGACAGAGAGTGAGAGTGAGAGACAAAGAAAGAGAAAGAGAGAGAGAATGTCTCTCTGTGTGTTCTGCGGTTAGCCGAGCAGATATTTTTCTCACTCCACTACTCACCATGCGTGACATCCATTCATGTATTATCTTGTGAGTCCCAGTCATTGGTGGATCTATTGTCGTGGGCGGAGCTTAGCTGATCCAGCCACATAGAGATTGGAAGAGAGGGAATTGACGGGCAGGTCCGGGACTTGTTGATGCTCAACATGGCGTCCATTCACTCGGTTCACAGGACCCATCAATTGAGATTCGGATCGAGTCAGAGGGGGGAGGGGGGGAGGAGGGCATGGAACCATTGCAGCATTAGAGCTTTATTTCATTTTCATAATTAGTCATGAATATGATTTTTATCTTAAAATCAAGCCGGGTTTCTTCCATTTGTTTTCTTAATTTTCGTGCCTCCCCTATTAAATAAATCTATATCAGGCCTGGGCAAACTTTTTGAACCGTGGGCCGCATAAAATTTTTAATTGGGGTCGTGGGCCGCCAAAAATTTTCATATTAGATAATAGCTTTATAAAAATCAATAATATAAAAATTGTCAACTTTGACCTATGTAATATTAATAACTGGCTTTAATGAGCGAATATTTAAGAGCTGTCCTCATTGGCTTTACTTTTCCGGCTCAAAGTTTGCATTCAAATTTATGAAATTTCTTTGAAAATCCTTAATTGGTTCCATGTGACATTATGTGGCATGGCTGATGCTAGTAACACACTTTCTTATTCACGTTCAATCCATATAGAGAAGTTTGTTAGCAAAATACATTTCGGATGCAAAAATGACAAGCATTGTCCTGCCGAAATAATGAAAGTTTTCGCAGAATTCTTCGAGTTGAGAGAGCAATAAAATCTACACAATTACTCCTCGATTATGTACATGTAAATTCTTTTAGAGCAGGATTCCATAGCAACAATAATTATCACTAGTTGTATTTTATTTGGCGCGAGCTCAGTTTCAACAGAACTAATTACAAATTATCGACGATCCATTTTCAATATGACAATAGGGTTACCAACCGCACGGAATTTGTCCGGACTGTCCGGAATTTGCATGGTGCGTCCGGAAAACGGAATAGGGTCTATCCGGACAATACATAGTCCATCCGGAAAACTGAAAGGTATAAGGAATAGATTAAATTATAATATTGACGGCGCTCAGCTGGTATGCTGACAGTGTCCGGAATTGTCTCAATCAAAAGTTGGCAACCCTATAAGACAAAAGACACAAAATATGCTGCACAATTTTTCAGTTAAACAGTTTCCTGACTCTTATTCTCAGATATACGTTCCATTTTTCTTAGGTGTTTTTTCGAACTACAAAGTTATGAAGATCTTGCTAGATTACTGTTGGGCCTAAATAGTTCTAGCTTCCATTGAGATGCGTTTATCAGCCTATACCATCATTTTATGAGTATGCAACTTCTCTCTTTGAAATGCGGCACTGAATTTTGCACAGTCAATTCTTTATTGACGCCATATGCTCGCTGGCCGCCAAGAAGGGTCCCGCGGGTACGCGGCCCGCGGGGCGCAGTTTGCCCAGGTCTGATCTATATCCACCACTGATAATAGCATGAGTTCACACTGATGCACTGATTCCTAGTAGACATGGGAATTACTGAACATTAGAGAGCCGCCGAATTTAGCGACTTTTTGCGACTTAGCGAGTTTCGCTGCTCAAGGATACGTAGCAACAGTTTAAAGTTAAGCTTGACGTTTAATATCTGGACATCAGAGCAGACATAATGGTAGGCCTACAAGAAAAACAATAAGTAATATTTGAATAAATTATTAAAGCAAATAAATGAGCTTATTTGTCAATGAATAAATATACCAACGAAGAAATGAAAAATGAATGAATGAAAATATTAATGAATGACCGAATAGATCAATAATTATTAATCAATCAATAATTCAACCAATCAATAATAAATTAGAAATTAAATTAAAACTAAGAGGATAGGGAAGAGAGAGAGAGAGAGAGTGAGAGAGAGAGAGAGAGAGAGAGTGAGAGAGAGAGAGGAGGGAGAGAGAGAGAGAGAAAGAGAAGATAGTAAAAGAACTCTAGAACAGAACAATAGGAGGCTGAACAAGGTGATATCGCATGCAAAAAGCTACCAGCAGCAGCAGCATCAACAATGTCCGGGGTGAAGTGAGTCCTATAAATGATGGCATGGAAAGGCGTCAAGCGAGCATTAGGATTGAGTCCGAACAAATTGTCCTTAAGATTTTAATTGTATAGGTACAATTATTGCTATTTTGTGTTGTATTGTTAGTCTTAGTAATCTCTGGCATAGTAGTGAGTTGATACAATTGTGTATATTGCTATATGGATAGTACATGTACAATGTACATTGTACATGTAAAGTCTATATTCATAATTCATTTTATAAATGAATGAATTATAATTAATTCATTACAATTGACGTGTAATAACACGTCAGCATACATTTAACAAAATTCTTATAATATTATGTCTCAATGAATTTGTGCCATGGATATTGGGTCAGAGAAATCTTGAATTAAACATTATAGGTTTACATGGCTATGCCGTAATTTCAGACATTTGGCAATTGTTCTCCAGAAATATTCAGAAAAATAATTCAAAATTTAAGCCCTTAGAAATTTATATGTAGGCCTAGCCTAAATCATTTTATAATTGTTAAATATTATTTAAACACATCTTCTCGAAGAATTATGATAAAGAAATAGTATGCTGCAGAATTAGCATGAGATCAAAATGACACATTCGCTATTAATCATGCATCCTTAAAATAATTATATTAAAAATTTCCTTTTGCTGCATATCAGAAATCAGTCTTGTGTTAAGAAAAATGACGGTTACTCCTAAATCTATGGGATGTGATATTAGGCTCTCTTAATCTCTATTTTTGACTAATAGTGAAATTAAGGATATTGGCTAATTCTATCAAGTTTTTGCGTGAAAATGACTAAAATACAGTGAAACAGTTGACATCGAATATTGCACAACATTTAAATTGGTCCTTATTTCGACTGATCTAGATAATATTATATCGGAGGTAGATTCTTTAGCCAAATCATGCATCACTGATCACATAAAATTTAGATGAGCTTTTCTTCATACTTCAAGAAGAGGTGTGGGGATCTGCCCTGCTGTCACCTGATGATGAAGTATATTATGTATAACTTGTTCAGTCTTCGGTATTTTATCTATAAGTTTCGTATTAGTGGACCTTGTAATCGTGTTGTTTGTACTTATATTGACTGATTCTGGTTTGCAGAGAGAGTTGAACGGATTATGGTGTTGTAACGTAGGCCCTACTTGATAAAACGTACATAAACCTTCGAAGAACAGTAGGGTATCGGTGAAATTCTACACAAAATCAGGGATGCCTAAATCATTTCTAATTCGCAAGAAGTCGCATGCCGAAGAAGGTCATCAGCGTCAAAACGGCAGCTTTGTTAAAAGAAAAAGGTTATCTTTTGAAGAAGGCACGACTTGTTCTAGTGATGATAATTACGTCCCAAAAGCACAACATAAGCTTGAGAACGATCACCGTTGCCCTAGAGATGATAAGCAACGGCTGTTTGGCAACTACGGCTGTCATAAAGATGAGTATAACAATAATGACGTCAGCATGACGCCAGTGATAAAAACTGAGCACAAAACTAGTAGATCAAGAGAGCAAGATATCGATGACAACAAAAGCAAGAAACAATCTGATAAGAGGAGATTTGATCATGCAATGCTTGGGGTTGATGACAGAGGGGGCGATAAAGGAAATTTGTCAAGATTAGGAATAGTGGAATATTTTAGAGACGTTAATACATTTTCAAGTTTGCCACGTTTGGCATCAGAATGTGCTTCTGAAATCGATGTAAAGCAATTCAATCACGAGCAACTGAGCCAAGCTCTCTCCTCCACAGAAATAGTATCATCTTGGTCGTCGTTTTCCTCATCTGAAGCGGCAATATTAACATCAGCGCCGATATCATTAATATCATCAATAGTAGAATCAACATTATTGAATTCGAAAGCAATATCAACAGTATCAACAGCTACATCGTTACCTAAAGATCTATCATCAATAAAAGTTTTATCACAAAAACGGACAATAATAGAACCATTGGTTGTTTCAGAATCAAATGAAACTTGTTTTGCAACGTCATCGACAGCTCCTTCATTACTCAATTTACCATCAACTCTCTCTACGCCATCAACCTCAACTTCTGTAACATCTTATTTGACGTCATCAACAACGTCATCATCCCTCACGGGAGGACCGTCATTAGCACCTTTTTTAGATTCAATTCAGAAAGATTCTGAATTTTCTTCGCCATCGGCGTTGTCATCAATATTAACAGGGACTTCATCATCAGCCTCAGCGTCATCATTATGCTCAACGCTCTCAACATCAGCAGGGACCACATCAGCATCCTTAGGGACCATATCAACATCATCAGAGACCACACTAACTTCATCAGGGACCATATTAACATCATCAGGGACCATAGCAATATCATCTAAGTCTAATGTATCCATATCGTCACAAGGACCAAGACCTATGAGCGATGATCGACCACCCTCACGATCACCCTGGGGGAGGGGGCGGCCCATTTGGTCCCCGGTGTCAGACCTGGGGGTGTCAAGCCCGGGCGCTAGCCCTTCTAGTGGGGTGAGATCATCCTCCCTAGCTAGCCCCTCAAATCATGTACCGAGTCCTGCCAGGGATGTGGACGTTCGGCCCCTAGTTAGCCCGTTCAACTCAGTTGCTCAATCTCCGTCAGATAGGCCACAACATTCCAAGTCTATGTTGCCTCATAGGCAGCAGCAACAACAACAACATCAACAACAACAACAACAATATGCTCATGAAAGAGGTCAGTGCTTAGATATTGTCTACATCTAATAAAGATATGCATATTAAAATGTATACTGATAATAAAGGTATGTAGCAGATATGTCATATTCGTTACCGAACCTAGACGAGAAGCTAATCCCAATACTGAATGATTGCAGCACACAGGAGACAAAATAACTAATCTGACGGTGAGATCTCCAGCCTCATTAAACGATCCAATTAAATTATTGGATTATATACGCCAAACCATTTTCTTTTCAATGTTTCAAAATCCAAATCAATTCCGATACTGAATTATTGCAGCACACAGGAAACAAAATAACTAATCTGACGGTGAGATCTCCAGCCTCATTAAACGATCCAATTAAATTATTGGATTATATACGCCAGACCATTTTCTTCTCAATGTTCCAAATCAATCCCGATACTGAATGATAGCAGCACACAGGAGTTCCACTACTTCTTTTTAGATTAATTTCAATCAAATTGATTGTGCAAGTAAATACAATGTGCAAAATTTCATTCTTCCATTGTCTTCTTCATTTTGTCTGAGTTATTGTCTCTACGAATGCCTCATATAGTATTTGCTATAGTTGGTGAATCTATTCTTAATTTTTCTCAACACAACAAGTGATTTTACCGGCGACCGAAGTAATAAGTAGCTTTTCGTGGAATCACAAAATATAAATAATATTTGTTAGCTTTTTTACCTATGTTTTATTATATTTTCAGATTACTTCAAGGATTACAGAGTGAATCCATACGCATTTCTCTCCAGGCTCCAGTCCCGGACCCTCTCCCAACCTCCCTCCATTCTAGATTCCTTTCCCTTCGCACTTGTGCCCCCTAACGATTCCGCGGCGGGCCCCCTTCTGAATTTTCTGCGGCATGGTCAAATAGACCTACCACCCAATTCCAATGAAAGACTTTTCCAAATGGGTAAGATGAGACCTGAATCTTTCACTGAACCAGGTAGATTTTCCAGCCCATCCATGTTTATTCCAATGGGTGGATCACCCCAGTTCTCACCCCAAGGATCGACTGGTCACCCGAGCATGTTCCTCCCTAGTCCCCTCTCCCCCGAGGCCAGATCTCGCTCAGCAGGAGAATCGAGTCCTGGTAGCTCGGGCAGCGATGGGATGAATTACAGTGGAAGAGGCAAATCAGACACGGAAGAAAGTCATCAGGAGTTGGGTAGAAAATCAGTGGGCGTTCCAGTCAGACGTCGACAGAATTCTACTTCGTCATCAACCTCGTCGAGGAAGTATAACGGATTTCAAGAAGGAGTGACGGTTGGGTACACCTATGATGCGTTCTTCATCAGTGATGGAAGAGCAAGGAGGAGGAGAGCATCAGGGAGTGAGCAGGGAAAGCCGGAGCTGATCCCTCCGCCACCCCCACCGGTGCTGTCACAGAGATATAAGTGCAGCGAGTGTGGGAAGCATTACGCCACGTCATCAAACCTCTCCAGACACAAACAAACTCATCGCAGTCTAGAGAGCCAACAAGCCAAACCCTGCCCACATTGCGGTAAGGTTTACGTGAGTATGCCTGCCCTGTCAATGCATATCTTGACCCATGACCTCAAATATCGCTGTACTGTCTGCTCAAAGGCTTTCTCCCGCCCCTGGTTGCTGCAGGGGCACCTGAGGTCCCACAGCGGCGAGAAACCCTACGGCTGCACCCACTGCGGCAGAGCTTTCGCCGATAGATCAAATCTTCGAGCCCACATGCAGACTCACTCAGCGTACAAGCTGTACACCTGTCAGAAGTGCTGCAAGTCCTTCGCTCTCAAGGCCTACCTCAACAAACACCTCGAGTCCTCCTGTGTGAAAGATGACAACGAGGATAGCTGCGAGAGCGGCTGTGAGAGTGTGTGGAGTGTGTGAAGAGTATATGACGTCCCTGACTTCGACCCTGGATGAAGAAACGGACGTTAAACATTTATTAATATTATTATTTTTATGATAACGATCATTGCTGAAAGAGTGTAGACTCAGTGGAGAGTGTAAATGTATTAGGCATATCTTTATGAGATCTCATGAACAAGGACGCAGGATTGAAAACGTTGTAAGACAAATTTTGATTATGAGAAAGTTTAGTCGATGAGAGTATGTGCACGTTTGTGCAATATATTGCTCATACTTATGAGCATGGTTAATTGATTGATTGATTGAATGATTTACTGATTAATTGATTAATTGACTGTTGCTAAAATATAGCTATTTCGGAAGCGAATTGATCGTATAATGACACGGCTGTGCCGATAGGTCTGTTTAATATAAACAGATAGAAACAAGTTCCTACCAAAACTGTTTAGGGGAATTTTATAATTATATAAAATCTGTGTATCGTCTGCGTTCATTTTTGGGTGCACTTGCAATAATGCGCATTATTCTCAAAAGCAATATTTATTATTTTATTGTATAATTATGTCTATAAAATGCCTCTATAATTATGTGCAATGCGTGTATTCTAAAAGCAATATTTATTATATACTACATGCAATACATACTAATATCGTTTGTACATAGAATCTCTTATATAGCCTAGGCCTACTTTGTTTGACAATAGTAATTTATACTAATGCACTATCTGTTGTGATTGTATATATTTTTGTTAATTATATAGAAATTGTACAATCAGTCGCCACATAATTCCACGTATGCTAGCTTTGTGAGTGTGAGAACCGACGCAAATAAACAATACAATAACAAACAAAAAGTAAATAACAAACATAACTCTACAAAATTATTGGACTTTGCAACAGGGATACCATTGCCTATAGGCGCTGTGATGGACGAAAGGAATCTATTATAGTCGTTTAACGCAACGTTTTAAAAGCTACACTAGACTACCTTATAAATACAATAAACTTCTGTATTAAAGATATTAAATCGTTACGTTTTCTGAGGAATGCAAACTAGTTCTAAAGTTAAGGTTAACGTCTGATTCCGTACGACAATGAATTGTCAATCGGCACGAGACGAACCATAGTCCAGTAGCATTAGATCAAATAATGACCAAAGGAGGAAAACATGTTATAAAGCTGATTTTTGTCAAAATACCTCAGGAATATCACCGTAAATAACATACTAAAAGCCCAAGAAGATCCAACTGGAGCTTTTCGCACAAAACGACACCAAAGTGGGCACCAAATAACATGAAACTAGGTCAAAAGAAAAGCTATCACTAACATAGGTATGTAGTATATCAAATAAAAGGTAATGATGAGACAAGTACAATGGAATCAATTTTAGGTCAAATTATGCACCTGCAACATTTCCAGTCATTTAAAGGTTAATCGGTTCAAATAAGTAACTACTAAATATTATCCTCCCATAGGATACATCAACCATTGGCCTATAACACTAGAGTTTTCTACGCTTTCAGTCATCCTCATTGTGAACATCTGCATTGTTTGTACAGATAAGACCCTTCATGCGGACCTTCACCTTCATGCGGCCGTACCTTCATGCGGACCTTCAGCTGCACATAGATGTGCAGTGCAACCCAAGTTTCCTACATACACAGTCTTTGCCACAGAAAGCTTTGCAACCTCAAGATAAAAGATTAGGGACGCTGTCTGGAGCAACAGGTTGGTCAGTTGGTCAGTGCTGGACCATCATGTTGTCTTGAAAGAGACTACTAAATAATGGGGCCAGTGCCCCATTCTGTGGGCACTGGCTCCAAGTCATTTCCTTTCCATCGCTGAATTGTATGAAAAGTTCTGAATGAGTGTTGCGCTGCCACAGATCTGCTCAGAGGCAGTGACCCCAACTTGAATGACGATGACAGTGATGATCTACTAATTGAATTTGAACGGTCGCAGGATGTGTAACGGTATTTATCAAGTGTATCGACTAACGGAGAGCTAACGATGCAAGCACCGTTACTCCTTTAGTCGATACACGTGATAAATACCGTTACATATCCTGAAGGAGCAATCTCATCCATGGATCTTCCAGAATTCTCAACACGCCAAGGAATCAGGATTGTCTTTTTGAGCAAGAAGAATGCATTATTTTTTCCTTGCCAAAACGAGCTGATGCAGTATCGCAGCCACTGATGCCATGCAGTGTCATCAATTCTTTTCCATGTCACCAATAGTTCCAATTGCAACCAACGATCTCTGTTCCGACGTTGATAGTGTTACTCCAGTTGCTGCTATTAAGCTACCCGCATCAGCTCCAGCTTGCATAATAGTGCTTATTCCTTGGTGTTCAAACTCCTTGAGGATCATCTGGATGAGTCGTGATTTGTTTCCTCCACTTGCTGTGTTGTTTTCGTTTTCACTTCGTCCTCAAATAATATGTCTCTGGAGGCGGTTTCTGATGCTCGTCGATGTTGCTATATGTTATTTTCGCAGAATAGGCACTGTCATAGCAATCGAAGATCACAACTACAGCTGTAAGATTGCAATATTATGTTGTATTGGGAGGCCAGATGACGGCATGAAGAAGATAGTCACCATATATAGCAATCATGGTCTTTTCTGGAAACTGAGATGGTGATTCCACTGTTGACTTCAATAATTTCGAAGCACACTGTCTGTACTCTTCCTCAACGATCCCTCGTGAAATAGAAGAGGTCGGTTGTGATGTCAATTCCAAAGCCAAAAAATATGCATGTGTGAACTGAATATTTTAAATATCTATGTGTGACCAACTTTTCATGCAACATGATATTCTGTATAACAGTAATGTAGGATTCCAAATTCCTGATTACCCCTACAGATGCAAAACCGTTCAATTAGTAGAGCGTTGTTGTTGCTCGCTCAGAGTGCCGGCCGTGATGCCTACTCCCTGCATTCCGTGGCGGTTCTAGGCCGGGGCTAGGTTTACAATGCGGCCCGCCTTACTTTATTGGGGGTGGGCCCCTTTTGAAAGTAGAGCCCTACTGAGAGCAGAGATTCTTGCTGGATAGAGCAGGTAAAATCTGATACAACGTGTAATCAAATCTTTCTTTAGATTAGCACCTCCACCCTTTGCAGACTGCATCGTTAGTAGATCGTCACCGTCATCTTCATTGAAGTTGGGGCTCAGCGGCAGCACAACACTCATTCAGAACTTATCATACGGTTCAGCAAAGGAAGAGAAATCACTTGGAGTCCACAGAATGTGGGTGGCGCAAACTATCTGTGCAAAGACTGTGGATGTAGGAAACTCGGGTTGCACTGCACATCTATGTGCAGCCAAGGTGAAGGTCGTATCTGTACAAACATTGCAGATATTCACAATGAAGATGACTTACAGCGTAGAAAACTCGTGCGTCTACATGTAGGCTACATTGTAGAACCTATTCAAGGATAATATTGAGCATTAACTTATTTGAACCGATTAATCTTTAGATGACTTTAACTGTTGCAGGTGCATTAATTTTACCTAAAATTGGTTCCATAGTGTTTGTCTCATCACTACCTTTAATTTGATATACTACATGCATATGTTATGGATAACTTTTGTTTTGATCAAGTTTCATGTTATTTGGTGCCTACTTTGGTGCCGTTTTGTGCCTAAAGCTCCAGTTGGATTTTCTTGGGCTTTAGTATGTTATTTACGGTGATATTCCTGAGGTATTTTGAAAAAATCAGCTTTATAACTTTTTCCCCTTTTTTTAATGCCACTAGACTACCAGGCTACGTTCGAATACTGAGCTAGTTGATTAACAGACAGGTGTGAAAGCGCTTAGACTACTAGGCCATCCAACTGGGATTTAAATATGAAATTTATAGGTTGCGCTTTTAGAGACGTACCTGATGTCGTCGTCAGATGATGAAGCTGACGTTAAACGCTTGTGTATTGTATTGTGCACCGTCATGTTGATTATCGTTGATGAAACAAAGCAATAATTTAAGACGTTAATTTTATAAGTATGACTATGTTCTGTAAGAAATTAAATATTTGATAGGTTGATGAGAGCATACAACTGCGTGAATATTTAAAAATAAATACAACAATTGCAATGCAATTGTGGACATTGCTACTTGGTTTCCGTTACATGTTACTCTTTACTTTGCATATATTGGCTCGTATAATTAGTCTGCATGACATTTTAACGTCAGATAGAGTGACGCAGTTGATTTAAGATATTAATTTTTAAAGATTATTTGTTTAATTTGTAATACATTATAAATCAATTTTTACGTCTATTTCCTTATTTTTTTAAGTTGTAAAATGCGATAATATTACCTATGTGCCCCCCGATTGAAATGTAAGGTGGCCACTAAAATTTTATCATTTTTATCGTTAAAAAGTTAGAGTTAAATACGAAATCGTAAAAATCATCGAATTGCAAAATTAAGCAAGCTGATATACTCTCCAAAGCTTAGCAACCAGTACACAATTAATAATACTAACAATGATAATAGAGGTTTAACGTCCATCCCTCATCCAATGATGATGTCAAGGACGTCAACAGCCGCTTCGGATGACTATAGAAGTTAACCTAGTTCAGAAAATAATTCGCCTATTCAAAACAATGAAGAAAAGTGCACATATCTCAATCAGCCCCAGTGAGGGCGCTAGACACAACTATAATAGATTCACCGATGACTGCTTTGGGTTCTCACGAGTTCCATAACTCAAAATAATGAAGACAGAATCTTTTGAATTGATGATTGCACTTTGTTTTACTTGAATATGTTAATTAAACTAAGGAGATGGACACGCTTAGCAAAAGTTGCACAGGAAGATTTAACGCCGATTTTCATATCGCAATCAGGACATGAATATTAGATTACGGCAAACAACGATTAACATTAAAATCAAATTAATATTATATAGCACTGACGGGATTAGTAAGAGACTCTCAGTCGACCTCGTCCCTGACATTAACCCCGGACGAGGAAACAAACACTCATTTCCCTATAAGCTATCTAATGAAATGCAACAAAAGCCTAAGCTTCTGCAGTCCGAAACTTTCAGATAGTAGCATTATTTAAATCGAATGTGCAGTGGAAGTAGGGGGAGGGGTGTGCTTCAATTTTGAGAGGGAGCACAATTTCTCATAAGTTTAAAATGCTTGAAATACTTGAAATACAACAAATTTATGCAAGAATACGTTGTCCTTGGGGATATACAATTATAATATGCACCCCCCTGTCCATATTTGTAGTTTTAGAGCTGACTGTAGGTGGACTTGTTTCCATGGTCACCCGGTCTGTTCACTGACCACCGGACTCAGGGGTCATATCAAGAATCAGCTGAGGGGGAGAAGCACCCCCATCTCCCAATCTTTCATCATTGGGGGGAGGAGCGGTGACAAGGTCGAGACATCTCGTGATGCTTTAACGCCTCCACGACTTCCATCCTCCTCCCCTTCCTCCTCACTCTCCCTCCGTGAGTTATGGATCCCTCTGAAAGAATTAACGTCGGTTACATCATCTGAGGACGACATCATGGTCGTCATAATTATATCTACAAAAATACAAGCAAATGAAAAAAAATTGATTTAAGAGTCTTAGCACGTAAAGAATATCCTACCAGGTTCGAATTACCAATGTAAGATTGGAATCCCGGAGTATCCCGAGCACCCGTCACTAATGTATCCTTGTAGGCGCGAAACCGACAACAAATTTGACCTTAGCCAGTAGACGTATTGGAAAGCATCTATGTACGGACCTGCATGTTCATGGACAATTAGAGTGAGCAATTTAATCAGAGCAATTGGAACCTCCGTTAAGGTTTATTCAATTAGACCTATAGTTAGGTTTGAGTAAGTTGATGACAGAAAAGCGTACATTGCTACTTGTAGAAATCTAACTACTAACGCACATGAAAAGCTCAATGTTTTCTCTCAAATGACTAGCATGAATATACCTATAAAGCTAAGTTCAACATCTGTTTTTGTATCCAAGAATACTGTCAGAGACGGACCCGGTTGGGATTTGAAGTGGGTGGCTGCCTGCTCATCAGACAACCTTGCTTCCGACTACAGGCTATCCAGTCGAGAATCATATATTCTTGCTCGCTACGAACCATTATTCCCCCGCTGCATTTCAACAAGGGGAAAATAAATGACCTGTCATGAGATTTTGAAGAGTTATGATAAGAATGAAGGGGGAGAGCTAATGTCCACTGATCCGAAGGAGGGGGTTAAATTTTGACACGTGGCGATAGGTGGCCATCAAGGGGAGCGATAAGGAGCGACTCGGGGACCCCTGGACGTCCCTGCTATCATCGACCGGTGGGTTATTGATAGAGGTCGCGCTCAGACGTGCCCCGGTGTGATCGGGTGGCTGATAGACGATCAGTGATGTGGTCTGAGTGTGACCGCAGTGGTAAATGCTTGATGCTATAAATCAACAGTTCAACGATGATCCCCATAGAACCTTTACTATCATCCAGTCACCCATCATCACTTATCATATCACACACACTGCGAGCATCTGATGCTCAGCAATCTACATGTGCAGCTGACACAAGTGCTCCTGTTAAAGTCTGAAACTTACAAATGTTCCCACTCTCATCTGCTGTAGGTTTTAAACGTCCCTGATATCGCTCTCAGAGGATCAACAGAAGCTACTTTATTTGTTGAATGATCGACATTGCAAACAATGTTTTCAATCAGTAATGCTGATTGTTGGCCGGTGCTCGCGATGCCTGGCCTATTGTTCTTGATTTCTTGAATGGGCTACTTCGATATTTATAGGGGCGCGCAGATTTTGGAGGTCGTCTGAAGAGATTAACATAGTGTATAAGTATGTATCTCAACGAAGGTTATGATCATTTAATTAATTGTTTATCTTCCTTCACAGAAACCGACGCAGTTTAGGCGAGTAACCAAAATCTTGAGTTACCGTCACATGTGGTAATGCCTACAGTAGGCGTATAGGCATTACAACATGCAGTTGACTTGGCAGTTCCTGTAGTTCATTGGTAGCCTACAGCTCGAACGGTCAACCAGAAACTACGAAAATTGCTATGCATGTCTTAATACAAAACCACCCAATGTTGTAAGCTTATAAGATGTAGGCTAAACATTGGCAGAACCTGCTGAGAAACATTAAAAGCAACAGTAGATTCACGAAGACAGAGATCATAGGAAGACATATTGCATCTGAAAATGAATCTCTAGAAAACATGCCGTGTACCCCTGCTTCAAATAAAATACCACATGTAAAAAAGCCAATTACCAAGGCTTCACATAAGAATCAGGAAGGGAACAACCAAGGCAACAGTCAAGGCAACAATCATGGCAACAGCGAAGACAACAGCCACATCAGCGGAACACCTTTGAGAATTGAGGAGATTGGTGGGGGTGATGTAACGTGCTCTATCTATACGGCCGAGGGTCTCTGGTGGTCGGTGAGGTGCGAGGTTGCTCATATTTCACTCTCGTTATGATACGCATCGTTTACTCATTTACATATCTGAGGACGCCCGGTGTAGATAATATACTGACTGGATCAATGTATGGGTCGTATAAGTAGCGTTATCGTATCGACCCTGATGTACAGTGTAGGATTGGTGGTGTGATAATGAGTGAGGTGATAGGGCAGTGTTTACTAGTGATATATACGTCTCAGTGGCGCATTGGTTAGAGCGTCGGCTAATTTGAGTCAAATTTGGCACAAAAGGTCCGGTTTCGATTCCCGGTCGAGTCAATTAGAAAGTAAAATCTCGTATTTACAACTGGCAAAACTAAGCCTACCATCCCTTCGTGGGTCGATTATATGGAAGTAGGCCCTAATTAGTAGTATTAGTACGTAGTAGGTTACTGCTTCAGAATCTTTGCGCAGGTAAAACAGGTCTGGAAGATGATCGTAAAGTATCAAAAGTGAGGCTGGCAACCTTGTCACTAAATTCACGACAATTGTCACCTTGTGTGCTGAAAGCGTTTATAAACGGGATCAACTCCGAACTTGGAGATAGCATTGACTGGGTGGTAACCTTACCTTTATTTTATACTAGGCCTATAGTGTAGGCACAGAGAAGGGTAGCCAGAGACAGAGACTGAAATGTTATAGAGATAGGCCTGCAAAATTAAGCCTACTACGCTGAAAGGGTTAAGTAAATAAGAAAAGAGAGAAAAGGGTTTTGCAAACGGAAATAAAACATAATTTCAAAATGCAAAACATTATTAAGGCATCGGCCTATATGAGAGAAGAAATTACAAAGATGATACACTGCAATTGAAAGAAGTAATAATCATTAAATTTTACCTAAATCAGTACTAGCTACTTCAAATATACATGTATGCGTTGGGCGCTCGATTCGGCATAATGGCGACCACAAATGACAAAGCTCTTTTAGAGCAAAACTTTTTGAATAATTATGTGCTAATTAGAGGTTTTCAAGTTGAAACAATTTTCACTGACATTGTAAAATGGTAGGCTTACATGTAATTGTTTCAGAAGATGATGCTTATACTTTAGACGACCACTACTATTGTCTGAAGGAGAAGGAGAGAGTCTCAAATAATAATAGTCTGACAGACTCTGACTTTAAAATTGATTCCTTATTCAATTCTGGCACCATGAAGAGAGCATCATTGATTATATAATAACTTAAGCTAATTTTTATCCTCCAGCACAATGAATGGCCTCAAACAACCTTATCAATAAATGTCACAGTAATTCCCCTACACGTGACAGATGTCAGGCGACAATGGATACATCGGAAGAACCGGAACAGGAATTGAAAGGATGACTTTTCAATCTGCCGCTAACTGCCGGTTAGCAACAGACTTCTTGCCCGAGGTTTAGCATTCAGAGTGTGTTCTCATGCTAGACACGCTGTCATGACAACGAAGCAGTCAAGTGTAAACAAGCGATGCGTGACGAATTCACGCATGCGTGACGGTAGTGGATCAGCAGTGGTAGCAGCTGATGCAACATGATGCTGATCTCATAAGGGCTTTCTCGTTAACAAACTTTCATTTGCTTTATGAAGCTTTAAGCATAAGCTTTTCATAAGCTTTCTTTTAGAAGCTTTTATAAAAGCTGTCCGTTTTCTTACATTAAGATGATATCAGAGACAAGATCCTTATTCAGTATCTTCCAAACGAAACATATTTAAATTTTAATTTCTTTAAAAGTTGTCCTAGTCTACTAGATCAGAATTAAACCCACGAAGCTCCCGTAGGCCTTCCGAACTTCTGGTGAGTAATGAAATGATTGTACCGGCCGAGAAGATTTTTTCTAACAAATACTATCACTTTATTGGTATAGATAATAGCTTATAAAAATGTTTAAGCCTCCCAACTTCATGGCTAATCGTATCTTTGTCGTATAAAGAGCGCACTAGTACAGCAAGTGCAGATGTACGATTAACCTACTAGGCATCAACCCAGCAGTTTCAAAGGAAGCAGGCGTAATAATTATTTGTAGACTGCTCCAGAATCGAACCCACTTCAACCCAGGATTCTTTAATCGAAACGAACGACTCTTGTCACTGGACCACAGCGTCACCAGCCACTTGTGACGATGGAGAATAATTCTGCATGCGCACATCGCTCAGAGGACTGTAAATGGTTTCTATTCTATTCACAGGTTTCTTTGTTATAGTAAACATGAGCATGTAAGAGGATGAGTTGATTAGAGATGCGCTAAGTCGTCATAACGGGAGGACAGATGGCGTATTACACGTTCTATGATTGTTGCTTAGATGAATTTAATAGACTGTGTGAATTCTTCTCAATGGATGGTGGTGAAATTTGTTACACGTTGTTGTTGCTTGGTTGTTGTTGTTCCAAACCAGGGTGGTATTTGTAGGGGGGATGCCGGGAATTGTCCCCCCCCCCACTGGCTTCAGTCATCCCCCCTACTGGTTTGAAATTTAGCATCCCTGGTAGGGATGCATTTTATCCCCGACACTGGTCGATGAGGGAACATTTAAATATAATATTAACCTTAGGCTTTTAGATGCAGGCCCTAGTTATCTTCAAATATCTTAGCTAATTCTAATTAGCATCAGCTAATTGTATAATCTCATTTTATATTAGCCAATTCTGTTGGCCCTAGTTATCATCAACTATCTTAGCTGATTCTGTGTAGCTTTTACTTTTAATCTCATTAGGAAACTATTACTTTTGTGTCAAAATCTAGAATTTTAATGAGCTTCACTAGGGACGCCCCTTCCAGTGGCGTAGTTTCAGATTCAGGGCCTCCCTGCAAAATAATGTAAATTTCGCTCCTGGACCCCTCTCCCTCCCCCTGTCCCCCGATGACCTCCACAACTTACAAGACAGCAGTGTGCACGAAGTGACATCACACAGTATGGTGTGAAATGTGAATATGACGGACGATTTATGTATATGTACTGCATAAAATCTCGTCTGCAGGGGCGGTAGTTACGCCCATGGCCCCTTCGATTTTGAAGAAAA
>JAQFZF010000414.1:0-18121 GCA_034695365.1 Enchytraeus norvegicus
AAATAATTTGGTAATTTAATATATAAGATTTTGATTCCTATGTGTGATGAAGATGTTAAACCATTTATTTTATTTTATTTTATTATTTTGTGGTTCAAATAATGAAATGGTTCTTCGTTGAATAGATCAGCGTTTTGTCAAAACTTTGTCTACGAGACTCTACATTATGACAAATGCTGGAATTGTATTGTTTTGAAATATTACACAGTTCAACTGCACGGACACCTGCCCTGACCATTCACCCAACAAGATCTACGCTAACAGTACTTCAATGTGTGTGGAGGATAGATTCGCTCCTACCAAGTAAGTACATGTACACTGTGAGGCATAAAAAAGGCACCAAAATATTTTTTGTCATATCTTCCATAAAATATGACCGATTTTGCTGAAAATTTGAATAATGAACCTAAAATGAAATGTGCTTCAAACAAATGTGAACTTGTTGCTTATTCTTTAGTTGTTGCTAGGATACCAGCGGCGGAAGTTGATTGTTTGTATTTAGCAATGACGGCATGGTTTTCACAACAGAAGACACAATTTTTTAAGAATTCAGTACTGCCGCAAGATTACAGCAGTCGTCGATTGATTAAAGAATGGCCTGGAAATGCTCAATGACCTGAAGCAGATCCTCGTCAGCATCTGATCCCAGCTGAAACAGAGCGTCATTGATAAGGCCATCGAGCAGTGGCGGCGAAGGTTGAGGACTGTATTGGAGCCAAAGTTGAACATTTCTAGCAATTTCTAAATTAAAACGTCACTGTTTCTTAGACGTTACTGTTAGAACGTTATTGTTGCTCACTGTGACTTATTAACAAACTTTTAGTTCAATTATGCTAATCTGTATCTACGTTACACAGAGATTATTGACTTTAAAGTTTCGCAAGTTAGAATGAAGCTGGTAATTGGTTCATGTAGTAAATATTTATATCACTTTGTAGCAAATTTATTGACGAAACATCCCCACAATTTTCATGCAAATCGTCCGACCTTTATAGAAGATATGAAAAAAATATTTTGTTGCCTTTTTTATGCCTCACAGTGTAGAAATGTATATTATATTCATACAAGTAATTATAATTCCGTTATTATCATTCAGCCATCAATCAATCAATCCATCATTCAATCAATCAATCAATCAACCAATCAATCTATGTATCGTAGCCATAAAAGTGATTTTTAAAATGTCCTCTAAAATTGGCACAACATAGTTGAAAATTTCACAGTAAGGGTGTTGTGAACGTTTCCCTTATTTTTTTCAGAATGGAATGGTAATAAAGTATTTTAAATTAATAAAAGTAGGTTGGTTATCAAACGAAACGTTTATCAGACCTTGTTAGTTTAAATTCTCTGTCACAATCTTCAGAGAACTTCAAACAGGGGAAATTGGTTAGTAGTTATTCTATTAAATATTTCCTCTCAGAGGTCTTTAATAAATTATGTTCTCTCTGATGTGATATTTAGTAAACGTCAAGAAGAGATTATAATACAATCTCTTTCTTGACGTAAATTATATTATAAGTATTAGTGTCCAGTTATTTACATAAATATTATTTGCTCTCACCTCTTTTATCAACTACGTTTCCTCTGTTGTGATATTTAGCAAACTTCAAACAGCGTCAAGTTATGGGTAGTTATTTACACAGATTCTTCTCGATGTCATTTATTAACGAAATTCTCTCTTCTGCGATATTTAGCAACGTCAAGCGTGGATAATTGAAGGCGCCATAGAAATACTAATATACAGGGTGCGTAAAAAATTGACCCCCTCCGATTTTTTTGGAATAATTTCGCCACTGCAGTCTGTTTGTATTATGACTTTCCAGGATGATTCAGGGTCCAGTGTAACACCTTTCTGCAAAATTTCATTTTAATAATTGGTCAGTCAGCTCAGTTATTCACATTTTTACACATCAACCCGTTACACTAGAGCTTTCTTAACGACTTTTTAAAATATTTTCGCCATCTGGAGCCGCTTTGTAATAGAAATTTCTAACGTCATTCATGGTCCAATTTAACACCTTCGTACCAAATTTCATTGACATATTTGGTCTAGCAGCCGAGTTATTCACATTTTTGCACATCACATGTTAACACTACAGATCTACCTAACGAGAGTATAATACACAGCATATTGAATCTGAAAGCTGGATTGATGTGCAAAAAATTGCATAACTCGGCTTCTAGACCAATTATATCAATGAAATTTGGTACGAAGGTGTAAAAATGGACCCTGAATGACCCTAGAAATTTATATTACAAACAGGCTCCAGATGGCGAAATTATTAAAAAAATTCGTAGGGGGTTAATTTTTTGGTGCACCCTTTATACACATGTAGGCTATATCTTAGTATTTCTATGTAATATATACACATGTATATATTAGTATTTCTATGTAATATATACACATGTATATATTAGTATTTCTATGGGCGGCACAGTAATTTATTTAGATATTTGATCTCATGTCTCTTATAAACGAAATTTTGTCTGTTTTTGCTTTCCAGCAAACGTCAAGCAGCGATAATTAGTGGAGTAGTTGTTGGTGGATTACTCCTCATCGGTTGCATCATTGTCTGCATCTTGCTGCTGCGCCGACAACTCGCTAAAGTGGAAGAAAACAAGTTACTCCTGACTGCGAAAATGACTGGATATGTGGAGTGCGAGGTAATGATTATCTTTCATATCTCTCCGTCATCCTTCTGTGCACCATTTTCTTATTTCCTATTTATATTTAATTCTGTCATATTAGTTAATAGAAGTATAGTATTAAGTCGGTGTAGATAGATATCATCAAGATATCTTGCACCACATGTAATGCCAAGAAGGATCTGATAATTGGTATTGAGGAGTTATTGACGTGACAACATTCTAAACATTATTTACAGCATCTTTTCTGGCCATCGTCATAAATCCTAAATAATATTATGGTCATTGGTTAGAGACGTATTATATCCGTCTATATAAATCGGGTCAGAGCCTGTCCAAATTTAAGTAAATGGAAGCATTTTAGTGTCACGTTCAGACTCTAATCTATTCGAAGCTTTGAGTGTTATTTGCATTGTCTCACATTTGGGGCCGTTCATAACAGGAAGCCACTATTCTCGATTAAACTCGTTTGGTGCATATAATTGTAGTCATTCGTGAAGACGTGGTGACGACCACTCTTGTCTACGGTATAGATCAACAAATGGAGCAAACTTGAAACACTTACAAATAAAAAATATTAGCAATGCATTTAGATAAAGGTAAAGGTGGTGTACCGAATTAATTACCAACCATAGATCTGAAAACTGATCCCGATCCTAAGTGGTTGCAACTTGCAAACAGGTAACAAAGTAAATAATCCGTTGTGAGGTCGCCAGTCCCACTCTATACTATCCAATTTGATTACAGTTTCATAATAATTATACGCCATACCAGGACGATATCTGCAATATCTCAGGACCGGGATCAGCTCCGTGTCTACGTTTTTAGTGAATATGGCACGTCACCAACCAATGAATGATTATTAGAGTCATTGATTACCAGAATGATCATTGATTGATTGATTTATTAGTTAATTTATTATTTCTTATGTAGCCACTGACACCGAGCAATGCCAAACCAGACATGGCCGTGTTAAGATTGATTAAAGAATCTGATCTACGGAGGGGAGCCATTATTGGATCTGGCGCATTTGGAACTGTTTACAAGGTAAACAATTCCTAATCTAATGATTTTTACGTTTAATTCAATCCAATACAATGCAATGCCATGAACATATTGCATTCTGGACGTAGGCTTACTGTTTCAAAATACTTTTAAAGCAATATTTAATGTATACATGTAGTCTATAACGGTATCGTGTAAGCAAGCTTTACCATTTAACGATTGACAGCTGATGATGCAAATTGTATCTAGAGTGACTAAATTAATTTTTCATTATTTATCGCTGAGTTATTTTAGTCTCATTCTTCGGGAATCTTTATGTAACCTTAAAAAAAACTACATGCTCCAAAGTTTATTCTTTTGTATGCAATGTTTTTGCTAGGTCAATTTCTAAACCAAGATCTAATAATATAAACCTTGCCTCTGATATACGATATACCGTACTAGTACTCTGTAATAATTAAGTGCCCGGGGCCTCTTGCAGCCCAGAGCACTTGAAGAAAAAGAATATAATTGAAATTGAAATGATATTCCAGGGAGTATGGATCCCCGAGGGAGAGAACATCAAGATCCCGGTGGCGATCAAGGTTCTGCAGGAGGGCACGACGGCTGGAGAGAACCGGGGCATGCTGGAGGAGGCCCGTATAATGGCCTCGGTCATCCACCCCTGCTGCGTGCATGTTCTGGCGGTGTGCCTGACCGCTGAGATGATGCTGGTAACACCCCTCATGCCCCTGGGGTGTCTGCTCGACTATGTGCGCAAAAATAAGAACAACATTGGGTCCAAGTCTCTGCTGAACTGGTGCACTCAGATAGCAAGGGTAAGTTTTAAACTGTTTCACGGAAATCTATTTATCTATTTATTTCTTTCTTTCTTTCTTTATATATTTATAAGCAAATTGTTGCACTAATTTGCTGCAGCCAGTATTGTATTGAAGCACACAAGATCATGGTCAATATCGATCATGTTTAAAGATCATGATCAATTGATTTGCTTTAAACTATATAATTTTTATTTCTTATTTTAAAGAGCAACGTAAGTGCTGTAAATGTCTGTGATCACTTGTCCTTCTATTGACGTGATTTTATTTTACATGTGCATTGATTTTATTTCAAATTATGTGTTGAAGATGACGAAATATTCAATAAATAAATGTTGATAATTACATGTATAAATGAAAACAAGGCAACGTTGCTGATTGGTGATCAGTTATTGTTGAAAGTTATGTTAAACATAAATAAGTCTAAAATCAAAAGTCGATAATCCTATTTTAGATAACAAAATATACCTGGTCATGGAGAAATTTAATTTCAACAATTTACTAGTAAAGTTTGAGAAACTGTGGCGTACTTAATTTATTAATAATTATCGGCAGAAAACAGATTAAAGGAGGCCTAAATTATATTGAATAATTTTGTATTTTAAAATATTTATATTGCCGCGAAGTAGTAAAAAGTAAGGTAGCGACATGTAATTCAAGTAATTCAATATTACATAAAGATCCATATATCTATTACTTGTTTTCTTATATTATGTCATCAGCAGAATACTATCCGGGAAATATTTGATCCATTTTCGTTGCTGTCAACAATGACATTACATTTTTCGTGTAATCTATGTCAACACACCTGTGATTTGGATTTGTAACATATATTTCAAATTGTCATAATAAAAGTAATCTAACGATTCTAACCTATGTATAGCGGTTGAGCGCTACGATGTTGTCTATTTAAATGGCACCTTTGAGGTTCTTCAGAATGAAGCTCAAAAGATTTCTCTTCCCGTGCAGAGATACTGAGAACTACTCACGAAGCTTATTGGTGTATGCGTGTGTGTGGGAGAGAGAGAGAGAGAGAGTGAGAGAGAGAGAGAGAGAGAGAAAGAAAGCGAGAGAGAGAGAGCGGGAGAGATCGAGAGAGAGACAGAACGAGAGAGAGAGAGAGAGAGAGAGTAGAATGATTAGAGAGAGAGTTGGAGAGAGAATGGTGTAACATTAGTGAATGAGTTTTGGGTTGTCATGATAGTTAGGACCTGATATTAGTTCTGTTTTTCTCAAAGTTTCTGTTATTAATAATCTAAATTTAATAAATTATTAATTGCTTTATTTCAGGGAATGATATATCTTGAATCTCGAGGAATCATACACAGAGATCTCGCAGCCAGAAATGTTCTAGGTATAATTTTTCTTAACCTTTTTATTTAACAGATATTCGACTGTGTAAATTATTTGTAATTATGATACCGTAGAACAGTTCAAGAGTAAAATATGTAGGCCTAATAATAATTATTGAGCCAAGTTTGAAACGGTAGCTCGAGTGTCAGGGTGGAGTCGTCTTTAATAGAAGCCCTGCGTTCCTTCTACCTAGATGTTAAACACACTAAAATCTGCGTTACCTCTAGCAAAGTTGAAACTTGATTTAAGGTCAGTTTTGCGTAATATCGACCACATGAGTGACGGGCGGGCCCTGCGAATCAAGCCGTGAACCAATGGAACCCGAATCGGGTATTCTACCGATCTGCTACTCAGCTGCTAGCATAAATGATAAAGGTATACCATATAATTATTAGAATTGAGTGGGTATTTTCTATATAGTAAGTATGTTAGCTATATAATCGGTGCCAGTTGTGGCGTTTGGCGCGTCAGTTAGGATACGACTTGATAATGTGTGTCAATGAGCCAACAGTTCTTAGGGTAAGAACAAGAGTTACTGATAATCATCGACTTGCGAAGGTCTAGGATGTCGAAATCCCACTTAGCTTATTTTAAGTGGCTGATCAGACGAGTAGCTGAAATAGTAAATAAATAAAGGTTGACTATATAATTTAATAGGATATTCTAAGCATAAGCTATAATGTGTATAATATGCCCTTTCTACGATTAACAGTCTAATCAAATTCTAAGTTGTCAATTCTAAATTAAAATAAACTGAATTAAATATTAGCTTAAATATTAATATAAAGGTGGTGCGCAATATTCGTTACCGATCGTAGGTGTGGAGTTGATCCCGTACTGAGCGAATGCAGGTGACAAAAACGGTCTACGGTGAGGCCGCCAGCCCCACTCTATACTAACTAATTTGATCATATACGCCAGACCTGTGGATACCAACGCAATCTTGTGCAGCAGTCACCCACTTCGTACTAATTGCCACCAATACCTATGGTTATAGACTACCTATGTAGCATTGAAATCATCTGCCTACTATTTTATATTATGTCAGAATTATTCTGTACGAAATTGTTTCTTAGCCTCAGTTGCTGCAAATCGCTTCCTGGTATTATGATTATTTTTCTGTGTTTGGTCTTGAATGTTAGAATACACCAGCCGTAAATAGCACGTACTTTTTAGAGGCGACAAGGCCAGGTACAGCCGTGGAGAAATTAATATATAGTCATTATTATTATTGAAATTGACATTTAGGATATCTCTTGCACGTGAAAATATTGTTGCAACAAATAACTGAGCTTGCATTATACTGGGATGTAAATTCTTATGTCACTTCTGCGCATAAAGCCAACTTTTAGCATTTAAACCTATTTTTATTTATTTAACTTTTCCATTTATTTATCGAAACTTTCAGTTCAAAGTGCTACACATGTGAAGATCACAGATTTTGGATTGGCTAAACTGGTAGACGAGGATGGTCAATTCTATGCAGCTAGTGGAAAGGTATAATAATTAATATAACTAAATGCCCTCAAATTACATGTATTCTACATAAATAGGTTGCATACATAGTTTCTTATAGTATGTAGTTTATACCTTTGTTTGTGATATCTTACGATTATAAGTACACGCTTAAAAACCTGGGATGCATATCTGACACCAGTTATTACATTAATCTCCAGAATAGTTGTGAGTGTTTAAGAAACAAATCTGCGTTTTATCAGTCTCGACTTCAGTAAACGTTTATCGGCGTGTCAACTTGTTAAATCTTAGTTTTTGTTTAACATGCTAAAACGATTGTTTATTGTCTCTGATAGCATATTACGAATAATAATTAATAGTAAGCCTAATTCATTATATTGTACTTTGAAATCATTTGTAGTGGCCAAGAATATTATTAGTATGCACTGTCATTTTCAATTAGATTTATTTTAAAGATCAAAGTCAGGATACCAAAGAGTAAATACTGACTCCTAGTACGAAGTTGATCTCGTTTATAGGGGCAATCAGCTCACAGGTTACAATTGTCGTTAATTTAGTGTTACAATCGCCAGCCTCACTTTTTATGAATTACGATCATACGCCAGACCAATGTTTCATCATCATGATATTTCACCATCGCAATATTCTGCAGTAGTCACCTACCAAGTACTAATTGCTCCCAATAGGAATATATAAGTGCTACTTTATTGTGGCCTTTATTGCCGTTCTCGCACATTCAATATATTTGTTTATGTGGTGATAAACGAATAGATAATAAATAAATAAAAATTGACGGACCCAAGAAAGGATCGAGGACTTTGTTGGCCCCTTGTACATCCGAGATTTTACATTCCGATCGACTCGACCGGGAATTGAACTTGGAACTTAGATACGCATAGATTCAGATTTATATAAATAGGCTATATGAGAAAATGTGATTTATATAAAGGTAAATATCTACTCACTAACTATTGACACCTTTCAGTCTCCTCTCTCTCATAATTTAATTTAATTTAGTTACGGTACTCTGTATTTGATAGTGACTAACCTCATTCGTGCATCGTGCATATGTTTTATCTAGGAACGAAATTTTCTCTGACAATAGTCTCGCCTAGTAGGCTAGTGACGTCCCTGACATCACCTTCGGGTGAGGAATCGGACATTAAATCCTCATTGATTGTTTCATTGATTAATTGATGCAAACGATTGTGATGTGTCGGGTAATTGACAAGAAAACTGTTAAACTGGCCATAATAACTACAACTCTGTACAACTATTGACTAGTCTATTATAATTGATCAATATAACACGTCTATTTTCGGCTAGTTAGTTAGAATCAAATTCGATCAATTTCAGATACAGAAATCGGTAAAAATAACCAAGATCTTAAGAACCTCAAGAGAACACGGAAAACCATTACCGCCAACGCCCGGAAAGGGCCAGACGCTTGAAAGAAGAAGAAAAAGATCTTGAATTCATCACCATCGATTTGGTGTCAGTTTCTCTCTTTTATTGTATATCTGTAGGTGCCTATAAAGTGGTTGGCTCTGGAATGCATACGGCAAAGAATTTACACTCACAAGAGCGACGTATGGAGCTTTGGTATGATTTACCACTTTCACATACCGTCTAATTAATTGTCGCCTTGAAATTAAAACGAACGAAATTAGATCATTCAAATAATTCAATAAGTTGCGGATCACTTATGCAGTTACGCTATTAGATAATTGAATGGTCGAAGGTGTGCTAAGTGATGAGCGAGATAATGGATTATGTGTATGAATTGTCGTTGTAGACCTGCCACACTGGCTAGATAAAGTATCATGTTTGCAGTTCATTGTACTGTGGGAGATGCCCTAATATCGTCGTCAGGGATGAAACGGACGTTAAATCATATTGTATTGTATTCTTTTACAATGGATTTATTATTTTGTACAGACATGTACATGTACAGAAATTGATTACTTGACACTGCATGCAGGTATCCAATTTATTATAATTATTAGTAGACTTTAAATTTAGCCGTGTTGGATCTGGCTAACATAAGAATAGACCAATAGAAAGCTGTACGTGTTTCGTAGAAGCCGACTAACCTAGTCACCGGTAAAGAAGACTCTCAGAAAATAAAATTGTCTCACAAGAAATAATGCATAGCAAACTGTACAGTTATATGATGCCATGGTCCTGATGTTAGGCAGTGCACACTGAGAGAGAGAGAGAGAGAGAGAAGAGAGAGTGAGAGGGAGAGTGAGAGAGAGAATGAAAGAGAGAGAGAGAGAGAGAGCGAGAGAGAGAGAGAGAGAGAGAGAGAGAGATAGAGATCCATTAAACTATCCAATATTTGCAGGTGTGACGATATGGGAGCTGTTTACCTATGGACAGAGGCCCTATGATAACGTCAGTGCCAAGGATGTGGTGGATTTACTGGAGAAAGGTGAAAGACTTTCCCAACCATCTATCTGCACCATAGACATCTACATGATCATGATCAAATGTAAGGATACTATCATTACGTGTATATCAATGAGTGTTGGATCCGGGAAACTTGAGAATAGACCAACTGAAAACTGCACATGTTTTGTGAAAGCCGACTAACGCAGATATTTTCATACTGAGGAAAGCAACGGAAACCATCTCGGAAATCAGAAATATATTCTCAAGAAAAAAGGTTACATTTTGGGTGTGGTAAAGGCATGGCCTTTTGGATGGGATCAACTTGATAATCGATGGATTGCTTCTTAGTGAGCGTGATAGATGATTGTGTTTCAGAATATGTACCTTGGACCTGCTATTTGGTAGTGCACTAGAGAGAGAGAGGGAGAGAGAGAGAGATCAATGAGTAGTAAATAAAGTTCCCCCATCGTCCGTATCAACGTCGAGCCCTGGAAAGTCAAAGCTAATTCGAAATGCGCTATCGGCCTTTACTTATTTATATTCGGTATTTGTGAAAATACCTTTACTACTTTACGGTTACTGTAGGCCTACTTGAATCGTGAAGTTTCAATTTTAGTTCTAGTTTCTAGCAATTTACAGTATTCCTTAGTTCTAATGAACTGTTAAATGATAATGATTTTTATTTTTTATTTTTTTCTCAATTCAGAATTTCTAGGCTTTTTACTTTCCAATTGTGTAATTTCTTTGTAAGAACGGCTTATGCGTGTAATTATATCATCTATATATGGATAAATAAGCCTAATTAATTGGTGTTTATATAAATTCATTAGGTTGGATGCTGGATGCAGACAGTCGACCAAACTTTGAAGAACTTGAAAGAGAATTCGCTAAAATGGCGCGAGATCCGGGGAGATATCTAGTTATTCAAGTGTGTTGATTATTATATTCGTCATTCCTAATGGGCATGTTTTGTTCCCCTGTTTTATCATGAAGACTGAAGTTAATTAATAGACCAAGTTTTTAGAATGTTTAGACAGCTCTTCGATTTCCGTGTAATATAATAATAAGTACATTCATAAAGTCCCTCTTTATGCAAAATGCCACAGTAGCGCTAAGTGGACACTGAAGAATCAAGTAGCCCTGCAGCAAAAGGCCACAATCGTTATGGCAGCCTCAACCTCTGCAAGTATGGAATTTCATCGACCAATTGGTCTATAATACAGAAATCATTGCCACATGACCATCAACTCTCCGCTGCCGTTTCTGCTTCAGTCACCTCTTACGAACATGCGCAGTTGTCTGTGGGATCAATTTTCAATTTTCCCGAACCCACTCGAGACGTCTGCCAATATGTTTACTAACATAGTTGGATCATTTTTGCGTGGTGGTTTCGGGAAGCTGAGATTAGATCAACCGAACTGCACGTGTTGTAATAGATGGCGCACTGAAGGGTTGATGAGTGGTCTCCGCCATAGCTTCTGTGTACGTGACCTTATTATCACTTATATTCCAGATTTGAAGAGGTACTGCCACATTGGTTGTGGCATATGGCAGACTAGCCTTCTCTTCAAAGCGCTTCTGCGACTTAGTTAAGAGTGCACTATATGAAAGCTTCCGATCTAGCCTATGCTTAATAATAAGCTGTACTTGTTAGTAAACATGGGCTAGACAACCTTATTAGTAAGCGGTAATTACGGTTCTCAATTTTAGCTTAACAGTCTTGTTTGTTTTGAACCAATCGGTCAATCAGAAGCTTTTATATAACGCACTCTTAATTATGTCTAATAAGCTCGTTGAAATGAAGGGTAGAGTAGCCTAATCTGCCATATGCCACAACCAATGTGGCAGGACCTCTTCAAATTTGGAATTAATAACTTTTTATATAACGTTGCTTGTTTGTTAAATTGAGCTTTAGGTGGATCAGCTATGCCGTAGGCTAATATATCTAATATCATCTATTATGGGCCTGGCCTTCATAATATATGACTAGGTTTCTGAGTCTCTAAACGGACTGGTATTATTGGCTATAGAACTAGTACAGACTTAATTTGAAACTATAATATAGACTTTTTCTTTTATTCATATAATTTCTAATGCATATAATTGCAAATTCTATTTCAATTGTAAACACACCAAAGGTATTGATTTATGGAATAGAACGACTCTCTGATGAGGCTACCGAGTCAGCCCACGGATGCTGTTGAGCTTCTGAGGAACACAAGTCTAGCTCTGGATGGTCCGGAAGAAATAGTTTTGGCGGAGGAATACGTCAACGAAATAGCTCGAAGGGCGTCCTTACAACCACCTATTAATGAAACAAAGATGATGAAGAAGGTACATGAAGGAATAATGCATGTATTATTAAAATATGTATTAGTTCAAATGTTGACTATATTAAAAATAAGATAATTATGTATGTATTTAATTTGCTGTAAATAAACCAGTTTTCAAATTTGTTATATTGTAAGTCCTTCGAGACTTGAATAAGTTAGTTTTAGGCGTTTAGTGCATGTTGGCGTATGAAGAGGTCTGGTCACATCGATTGTGGTCTAAAGCAGTCTGCATGGTTGCGTTGAAATATAATAAAGCCACCGGTACTGGTTAATTGTGTATCAGCGCTTGTTGCATTAGTGCGCTATTTGCGGCAATTGAATACTTATTTTGTAGCTGATTATTGTTAATTATTCATATAAATGATATATTAATATACATGTTAAATATTAAATATCGATCTAAATATTATCTAAATAATGTATAGCATACATAGGAAATGCATATTAATAGAAAATTACTATATCTGCATAATCTGCAGCTTTCACCTGAAGATCCGCAAACTGATGGTTCCTTCGCCCAAAGACGGACCAGTGGGAATGTTCCAGAGGGTCTAAGGCTTAAAACAACCAAGATAAACGAGGATGACGACGGGGAAGGACCTCGATACAGTCCTGATCCTTGTTCCTTCTCCTACCACAAAGAGTTCCCAGAGTCGGCCTACCTCGACGAGCGGAAAGACTCGATGGTCCTACCTCGGGGCCAGGGGGTTAACCGCCTGCCCCTGGACGAGACCGAGTACCTTCAGCCCCAGTCCTCCGCCCCTGCCGCCTACCTGGACCTCATGGACGAATATGGTAAGTGTGCTGGTAATAGCCTTCTATTAGTTCAATGTTTAATGTTTAATGGAGTATATCATGCCAAGGCATCTCAGTCCTATAATTATATAATAATTATATAAAAATATACATAACAAACGTTACAGAAAAAAATAGCATTACTGTATGCCTGGCGTTGTGTGTGACAGTGTGCATGGATGGATAGCGTAGTGGGTGCGCTCTTGCTCGATAAGCTGGATGTCACGTGTTGGAGTCCCAGCTGGGTCCCAGTTCCCATTAATCCTTCTCACCGTGCTTCAGAATTTCCTAGTTCCATCAATTAATTATATTCATTCATATTACCATTTCATTGCAGAAATGACTTCAACTCTCAAATAAAGTATTGATTGTATTATGTATTACAGAACCCGTAGCGCAGTTGACCAGTTACCCCAAAGCTGCTAACGAAGACAAGGAAGTGAACGAACAAACATCTCTGCTCAAACCCTCGGTAAATGCTGTTTCTAACCCTGAATATTTCAATGACTCTTCTCCGGTGAATACAAGACATTGATAAGAGAAAAAACTATTGAGGACAATATAGATTTATGAGCAATTGTATGTTTTAAACTTTAAATGATATGTTAAGATACAGTTTTATGCTGTGCTCGAAGTATGAGGGGGGTAGCAGCCCCCCCCCCCCATAGCCTCGCCGGGCGGTCCGATCCCCAAACCCGAAATTTAAGAGGTCCGTGGGCCCAACCCCTAAAAATTGCAAAACTAATCATTAATTCCGTTATTTTCTGATCCATCTCCACCCTATAAATCTTTTGGAGACCCCCGTTAGCCTTGCAATGGTAATTTGTAATTCGACCACTGTTTCTATGAAAATTAATTTAGTTAATTAATAATGTTCTAGTCAAGCAGGTATCTTAATAAGTCTTGGACCTTGTTATGACTTAAAATATCTCATGTCCAGGATCAATACAAAGTATGATAAGTATAGTTCGATTAAAAATGTTTTCTAATATGCAAGCCAAATTTATATCTGAGTTCAACAAGTATTTGTCTGAGAGAGTGTTGTAAATGAGCAGCGAGTGGCCGCTAACTGTATTTACAATGGAGAGTAAAACCGTTAAACTGGTAGTTGTAATCCAATGACCGATTGCTGTATAGTTGAACTAGCAACCACTCGATGCAAAAACCAGAGTCGGGATTACCTCTAACTCATATTATAGCCTATGCTTGATTAGGGATTGTTACCACAATAATTGACTGTTATTTACCTGTGCCGTAAATAACACATTTCACATGCAGGACTACCAGAGATAGCTCAAAATTCATCTATGCCTATTCCAACCTTACATCTGTTCTACAAGTTTCTATTGCTTGGATAACGGACCTGCACTGTCTTGGATCTCTCTTTCTCTTCGGTTAATGCATTTGCAGGAGTGCCCTGGTGGTTCGAAGCTGTCTGTAGTTGCACATTCCGCTTGGGACGTTCCTGAAATCGCGTTTGGGTGAGGAGCCGGACTTCAAATCTTCATTGATTGATTGATTGATTTGAATAATACAACGCGTACTATTAGTTGATATTGCTAACTTGATCCGAAGATTTCTGTTTGCATGTGTTGGCTATTCTTCTCTTTAAATACTTTAATATAAGCTAATATTGTTACATCATGTGTACTGAGCTGTACTGATGATGCCATTAACAACATGAGGAAGATGACAGGCAGCCTAAAGCCAATCATAATATTCATAATATTAAGATCTGTGAAGAATATATGGAGGCACAATAGGTAGCATATTGAGGTATATAAGCTTAATTAATTTGTTAGAATTTAACGTCTGTTGCTATGTTCAAATATGCTGAAGGAAATAATGCGATTTTAATTTATTTAAATCCCTCAAAATTTGCTAGATCCGCCACTCCGTGCATTGATATTTTACTTAACTGTTGCCTACATATAACGATCATACACTATGCAAATGATTTGTTTCAAAGAAATTGTGAAATAAGAAAGTACACCATTATTGTGATATACCTAACGCGTCCATCTTGTACAGTTCTTCGTTTTTAAATCTTCATTATGTTTCATTCTATGTTTTAATTTTGTTCATGCATGTTTTACGGTGTACATATACTGTAATTATTGATAATTACTGAAAAGTGAAAATTATGTTGTATGTACAATGTATATTATGATTAATTATTATACAATTGATTGATAAAAAATTATTACGATTAATTATTCAGGAAATGGTTCAGAGTCTAACCTGTAGCTATGACTGAACTCCTTTTGATTGTTTTCCGGTGAAAAAGCGGGCGTTAAATCCTTATTGATTGATTGAATTCGTTATTGATCGCCTTAGGGTGATGAAACGGACGTTAAATCCTCATTGATTTATTGAATTCGTTATTAATCACCTTCGGGTGATGAACCGGACGTTAAAACCTCATTGATTTATTCGTTTTTGATCGCCTTCGGGTGATGGACCGGCCGTTGAATCCTCATTGATTTATTAAATGGTTTAGTTGCAACGGAAGGACATTTTTGACATTATCTTACTATGTGTACTATAATTTTATTCGGTATGTTTTAATTAATACGAACATTATTGATTGATATGAATTTTACGTCCCTATAATCCGACGATTTTGTATACCTCGGCATTTGACGACGTGTACTGAATGTAATACATAATTTTGTTATTGTTAAAGCATGTATTGTCAAAATTAAACTGACTGTTTGAGTTCATTGTCAAACTAAATGGCGAAAACTTATTGTGGCATAATTAATTGTTGCAGCACACGGCATTAATTGAATCTGTATGAGTGTACATATTATTATGATGGTGATAATAATACAAATAAACCAAACTTTTTAAGTGCTGTCTCATTGCTCTAGATAGATGTAGCCTATAAGAATTTTCTTAAGTTGGTTACAAATTACAATGTTACTTAATAACTTTTAGTTGAGCGCGTCTAAAAAAATAAATTGTGTTTATTGAACCACTGAAACTGATCGCAAAATACCCGAGAACTGTTGTAGGATAACATTGGTGTAATCAGTAAGGTGTAATCAGCTAATTCGATTTTAATTCAACAGAATTAATAAAGTTGAAGTTAAGACTAACATAATAATTTATTATTCTACGTAGCCATAGACAATTTCAGTCAATTTAAATTCCTATGTTGTTGAAATGTGGTTCTACAGGAAAATTTTGCGCATTTCTTACTCAAGATACAATACAAATAAAAAAGTTTTAAATGGATGTCTACAAGAAGAAATATATTAAATACTGTGCGGAACAGGCAGATGAGCTCTTTGGGACATGTTATGAGCAACAAAGAAATGGAAAGCATAATCATAAGAATAAAATTTGAAGGAAAGCCTTTGCAAAACAAAGAATTACCTATGCAAAGAGTCTCGGTGAATGGATGGACGTTGAAGTAGTAAAAATGATTAGATTTGCTGGACACAGAGAAATTTGAAAAACCATGACCGTCAAAGCTAGGTATCGGCAGGAAAGGACACCTGAAAGAAGAAGAAGAAGAAGATGTGTTTTCTATGTGATTGTTCAGACACGACACCGGAATCTATTAGCGACTAATTTCCGTGCAGTTTGTAAGACCTTTTGAATAAACTTTTTATTTCTATGTCTTAATCTCTGCTGTGAATGATTGCAGTGAATATGGCTAATATTAGGGTTAGGGTTCGGGTTAGGGTAGTGTTTATGGTTAGGATTTAAATTCGTTTATGTTACATTTGAATTCGTGAATAGGCCTTTTTACAATGCAAAGTGGGGCGGAACTTAGTCGCTAGTATGGAATGTTGCCGTTGCGACGAATCGGACTAGACTCAGAAAATTATTAAATTGTAAACTATCTACAAGCTACACTAATCGCCTTATACATGATGCATAGGGTAATGAAATGTGTCTCAGAGGTTCGTTGATCGGGTTTTAGGCCCGGCGTTAATTCGACGCTGACGGTACCGTCGGACGATTCTATCGTTATTCAAACCCGTGTCCTAGCTAAACCAATAGTATTATGGACTTGAATTACTATGTAAGTGTAATAATTATTAATGGACTGCTTTGGCGGAAATATTAGGCTATGACATAAGTGGCCTCTATCGCAATTATGAACAATACACAAGCTTGCAATAAATCAAAGACTAGTGATTAGGGTCGTATAATACTTGATCTAGTTGTATGGCTCAAGGGAGTAGACTAAGCGATAAAAATGTGTTCAAGTGGCATAGTTACTGGCAACGCCTGGCTGAATCAGAAATAACTGACAATCTGCCGTACTTAATAGATAAGCTTATTATCAGGCAGATAGCAAAGTGTCAATTGCTTAAGATTTTGTTAAAAATCTGAAACAAAAATAATGTAATAAAAAATTAATTATTGGCATGAACATCAATATATGACTAAAACATATTCATATTTTATTTTCCCGAAGGGTTCGGGAAAATTGAGAATTGAACCCACCGACAACTGCGCTTGTCCGTAAGAGGCATCTAAAGCAGATATAGCAGTGGAGAGGATTGACTACTATGTGGCAAAGATTTCTGCGTTAAAGACCAATTATTATAATTGGATGATCAATTCAGACTTACAGAGGTTGAGGCTGCCACACCGGTTAGCTAATTTCTTAAAAGGACTAATTAATAACCGAGTCTCACTCTGACTCCTCTTTAAAATATAATAACAGTAATCAACGATAACAGTAAAATAACAGTAAAAGGTTTACATTTATAACGAACGTTGCGACATAACTAGATGATTAGGGTCCTATCGAATGATAAAGCTACTCTACAGTTTTCTGTCCATGTTGCTTGTAAAGACGTCTTCGATGAATCTGCTGTCTCCCAATATATTCTGTATTGTAGGTGGAATCTGTAGTATCCTGCACTTGTTCTTGGTGGAATGTGATTTCCGTTGTGAGAACACTCCAGAAGAAAAGTATTAAATAGTTTCTGGTTTATCACAAGTATCACACATACCATTATGGTGGCGTCTACTATTACTGAGGAGTCTGTAATATGACTAATATCAATTAAGCGATATTCATCATAGGGCCTATCAATGAAACGATGGGCCTATGTTATGGGAAAACTTTCCAAGTCGTAGGCAAGAGATCGGTTTGTGTCCATAAATTTTCTTTTCATATATGCCTGGGGTTTAAGTTGCCTGTACAAGTGTCTTGTTAGCGCTAGAGTTGGTTATAATTTATAATTTATTACTGGCTTGTCAGGATGAGTTCACACGTGAACAACTCATTTAAAAGAGTTATACTCAAAACGGTTGAATATTAGCTTTCTCTTG
>JAQFZF010000415.1:0-18121 GCA_034695365.1 Enchytraeus norvegicus
ATTATAGACCAGATACAATATTATAGACCAGATACAATATTATAGACCAGATACAATATTATAGACCAGATACAATAGTATAGACCAGAAAAGGGCACCAAAATTTGATAGTAAAGAATTTTAGATGTTAATAGTCTCTTTTACAAATTTTCGAATGGCGAATTTGATAGAATTCGCCGATTTTCGAAAACCTGCTCCGAACATAGAGATCTAGCAAATCGGCCTATCTCGCCCCATTATAGACATAGAGGCCAGCCAGGTTAACATTGAACTTTTCTTTTCTATAGACCTCTGTTTTCCAGCCATAGATCTATGTTTCCAGCTTGTCATTTGTCGCCCGTTGCTAAGGAACGTCGTTGTGTCAATCACGTGACCGATTGGTTTCCAAAACAAACCAGGACAGCAGACAAATGTAACCGGAGCGACTTCCGAAAACTGTAAACAGACACGTGATTGGTTGTCCTTGATTGGTACTATCTATCCGATTGGACGCTTGAGAACTGACTTATTTTAGGGCTGAAAGCATAGGACTTATCTTAATTTTCGATCTGTCGTCGACCGCCAAAGATTTTTGGTTTGGAACTTGACTTTTGGTTCGGTAGTAGACCATCGGTTCGGAACTTGGTGGAACTTGGTTTGCAACTTTTTTGGTTGTGAACTTGAAAATTTTTGATCTTGGTTCGGAATAATTGTATTTTGGAAGTTGGATTTTAGGTTGGAACGAAAGAATTTCGTGTCTGCACTCCACATGCACCGAGTGCGCCATGGCATACTAACTGGTTACATGTTAGTTATTTTATTTCAAAACCACAATAATGCAATCATTCACAATAATAGGCCCTCACATTATCAGTGAACAGAGAACAAACAGCACGATATGCAATTAGAAAATGTATCAAAATGTTAATGTTGATCTTGATTGTAACATGACTCCGATTGATTCAGTCCAATAACGAGACGCCTCTGAGACGTTAGTAGGATATGTGCATATAAAATGTACTTGATAAGTTGATAGTATGGACTTCGATTTGAAAGATACAATTTTAAGTTAATTTTAATTTTAATTTAAGCTAAACTTAATATGAAAGATAATTATTAAGATTTGAAAGATAAAGATAAAGATAAATGAACCAGATAAGATAAATATAAAGATAAACATAAACATAAAAATAAAGATAAATGAACCATCAAACCAGAATCACCTTGCTTCTGAGGCGAACAGTACACTCTACCAATTCTCCAAACCCCCGTATAATTATACATGTGTATTATCAATCAAGCAATGAGGATTTAACGTCCGGTCCCTCACCCGAAGGCGATGTCAGGGACGTCCCAAGCAGGATGTGCAAGTACAGACAGCAATTATGCATCTACATTATGGTCGACAGCAATAAATTATATTATTATTTTGAATTAGTGAATCAATAAGTACGGTATATTTAAAGCGCAGCTCTATGCATAATGTCACAGTTGTGCTAAATGTCAAAGGACAATAATATGATCCCTGGACATCTAACTCTCACACGTCCAGGCTGTGACACCTAGTGACAGTCTCAGCAACATAAATTCAATGAGAGGTAGCGGGGCTCTAAAAACAGGTGCCCGGACTCAAATTCTTTTAGTTGCTTGGGCTCTTTCGATGCTGGAATTCACAACACTAAAAATGTGAGGTGCTGAGACACAGCCAGCCAGCCCCGGTATGACTCGGCCAAACTTAACCACTGGACACAGGTTATGGCTCTTGTTGATTTTGACTGGATGATCGGCAGTCTAATTCTCTTAACGGAAGTTAGTGGAAGTATTGTGACATCGTATCCATGTGCATAATGTTTCATACATACCATGTGCAGAGAATTAGAATGTTACCGCTGTGATCGTATCCAGTCAGTCTGACTGGAGAAACAAAAACAAGAAGCAACAGCAGCAGCGTTGACAATAATTGTAGTAGCTGTAGTGGCATTGTGATTGTGACATTTACAAAGTCGAGCTTAATGAGCTTAATGATTGCGAAACCAGTAGGATACCTAATTGACTTGATGTAGCGTAAGGTGGAGGTGAACTATATCATGTAATGTTGAACTTCAATCCTGACATGCTAAAAACCTGGCGTTGGATAAATGAGTTTAGTCTTGTCTCAGATTCGTAGCCGGATTTCTACCGAATGTTACCGCTGTGATGAGATCGGTCAGGATCGGAAACATTCATATTTGCACCTACTTTAAGTCATATCTTCATTTGCTTAAGAAATAAGAATATTTGTATACTCTTTCAGAAATTTAGATCAATGCTTATAACGTTAGAAATTAGTAACATCTCGTCACTGTGAAATATAATTAAGAACTATAATCCTGACTTAGCGGAAGGCCTACACTCAATAATGGACAAGTATCAAATTAAATAATTATAATTCAACGTGAGACTACTCTTATTAATCCAAAGATTAAGTGACAAATTAGATAATTATAATTTAACGGAACCTCTCTGCTCTGACTACTGCAACTACCTGATACAGCAAGATGATGGCATTGATGAATCTGGAAGATGACAGTGACCTCACGCCTCTGATGAAGGCTTGTAAGAGAGGCAAATACAACGAGGTCAAAGCCGTCATCAGCACCAGCAATGTAAGTATCTCTTTATTTCACGCGAACAAATCGCAGTCCTTTTACCTGATGTGGAATTATCTATGATGCACTAGATTGTCATAGAGATTTCGGGTCCAGGGAACTTGAAAACGGACCAACCGACGACTGAATGTGTTTTGCAAGAGTCAACTAACGCAGACACGGCGGTAAAAGGTAGAGTACTCGGGGTCATGGTTTCTGTGTACTAGGCCAACTGATCCCTCATATCAACTCCAGACTTGCAGAGGCCTTGTCATTTCGTGTGTGGTCTATGACAGGCAAGACTACCTTTTTATTGATTGTTTCAAAAAGCGCCTCTTAGACGCCTAGTATATCTATCTATCCAGTGATCTGCCAAGTGGCAGGTCCTAGGCAAAAATTCATACACACAATCAATTATCTCGCTCTTTATTGAGCACACCATCGACCAACCCAATAAGTTCGTCTCATCACAAAGGATTTGCCTAGTATATAGAGGAACTATAAAATGTTATTTTGTGCTGTTTTATCCTAGAGATAAAGACTAGTGTTTGCAATAAAAACGGCTGCACGCGGGCAGCTGACCATTTCACCGCTGAAGGTATTCACTCAAGGTCTCTCACTCACGGCGGTATCTTTCCAGTTGCCACTAGTCACTAGTGCATTCTGTGCGCCGGAGTGGACCCATATATGCTCAATTTTGTGACCACCTTGTGAAATCATTTCCGGAGTCAAACCCATAACCATAATACTTTACATGTAACTACTACGCAACCAGCATATCCTATTTTTTAAAGATTTATTTAGCTTCATTCGTGTGTATGTCCGGGTGAAATCTTGCAACCGTTATTTGATCCACTTCCGATTCTCCGATCGTTTCCAAATTTCGCTCACAGACGTATTCCGATGACAATATTTCCATGTCGGCGATCGGATGGTGCCGAAGGCACCATCAGCGACGAGCAAAATTAGTTTTCAAAGCTCAGTTTGGCTCACCTCCATTGCTCCGCTCAACTTAAAATTTGGCATATATGTACATATGTATTTAAGAATACTACACAATATTTCCATGTGACAGATTCGACAGATGTGACAGCGACGAGCAAAATAAGTTTTTAAAGCTCTTTGCTTCCATTTCTCCGATCGACTCCAAATTTTGCACACATGTGTAGTTCAGAATCCAGCGCAATATTCTCTCGTCGTTGTCGGCGATCTGATGGTGCCTTCGGCACCATCGGCGACGAGCAAAATAATTTTCTTTTTGCACACATGTGTAGTTAAGAATACTACACAATATTTTCATGTAGGAGATCTGATGGTGCCGAAGGCACCATCGGCGACGAGCAAAATAAGTTTTCTAGGCTCATTTTGCTTAATTTCCATATTTCCGATCGCCTTCAAATTTTGCATACAATATTATGTTCAAATATGCACACTTTCTCTAATACTAAAAAGTGTCAAATAATATGCAGTAAAAACAAGATTTTAAATAAAGCTTTTATTTAAATGCACTAAAAAGTGAAAAATAATATTTTAATAGCCTAAGGTACTGCATTCCAGTAGTCCACTTATGACAAAAAATGAAAGCGTGGGGCATTAGTTGCGGCTCTGGGGCCTATTATGTTCCATTGTTCCTGTATATTCAAAATCTAAAACAAGCTAAAATTGAAACGAAAACGACATTTCTATATCCATGCCGCACGCTTTTATTTTTTGTCACACGTGGACTACTGGAATGCAGTACCTTAGGCTGTTTAAAAAATTATTTTTGACTTTTTAGTACATTTAAATAAAAGTTTTATTTAAAAACTTGTTTTTACTGTATATTATTTACTGTGACTTATTGCATAATAACGAACGATGAGAATTTTAAGCTGCCGATGCTGTGCATGTTAATTTGTCACAGCCATTTTATTGTTTTATGCTCAAATTCAACAAGCTAAGGAAGACAACATTTCTCATTTCTAGGGCTTCGGAGGGGTCATCTAGAGCCCATCGCCAGATCTCTAGCAGCTCCGCCGCCGCCTCAAAGCCTTCATCCTACAGTCCTCTTGTAATCGAATTTGCGTAGGCCTACCAATTAATCTGTTCTGATGCATTATAGATTTATTATAAATTTTGTTATTTTATAATTCGTCGTCTTACACGTGTAAACAAATACAAATAAATCAGCAGAATTTTTGACAGCATAATGACATTCGGACCTATACCAGTTGTAAAAACCCGGTAGAACAAAAATATAAAATAGTCATTTACAGGTAAGATTAAAATACAGAATGAAAAGAATAAAAAATCTTTTAAAAATTTATTCCCAGATGACAATGAAAAGAAAGATTGACGTAATATCAAATTAGGGTGGTCTATAACGTTTCTATCAGACATGGCTATAAGACCTTGTTTTAACTCATACATTTGGCCCGGGTAACAGGCATGATCATGAGTTTATCATCAATCAATCAATCAAAAATTTTATATAACGCACTCTTAACTATATCTCAGCAGCGCTTTTGAGCAGTGAAGGATAGAGTAGCCCAACCTTCGTTGTTCAATAATTAATAAATATAGTAGAATATATGTTTATGAACGTTAAATTTAATTTTTATTTTCATTTATCTCATTATTCCTTGACGAAGTGAACATTGTTTTGTGCAATTAGCCACCTAGATATACTGGACAATTTGATGTATAACGGAAATTGACAGTTTGTAAACAGTATTGACAGTTTGTAAACAGTATTGACAGTTTGTAAACAGTATTGACAGTTTGTAAACAGTATTGACAGTAAACAGTATTGACAGTTTGTAAACAGTATTGACAGTAAACAGTAATTGACAGTTTGTAAACAGTATTGACAGTAAACAGTAATTGACAGTTTGTAAACAGTATAACTTAGAGGTTTGTCTAACCCTTTCTGGTGTCTCATAAAAATTAAAAAAACCTACCCATATATCATAACCGGTGTGGCAGGACCTCTGTAATATTGAAATTTGAGCGACCAAAAGGTTAAGTACACAGAAGTCATGGCGCAGACCACTCTTCCCTTAGCTTCTACATCTGCGTTAGTCATGAGACTAGGTCACCTGGTTACATAATTATTGTAGTAGTCGACTGCAGCGTAAAACTATGACTATTGCAATTGCAACAATAGCTCTCTCAAAACATATTTCCATTAGTCCAATTATAAAAATTATTATCCATGTCCACAGGCTATTTGAACTGCGATAATATTATATCATATCTTCATCAGTAATTAATGTACGAAGTATCATTGACAAAAACTCATAATTATTATAAATTCTATTGCTGAAATCCAATGACCTATTCATGAATGAATCATACAGTCTGTGGCTCTTTTCTTATTTCAATCAGATATAACTGAGGTTCGAATCCTGTAAATTCAATGAAAAACCGAAATCCCCGACCCTGAGTGCAGAAAGCTATTGACCACCTCATAGTTGGGAAATGCGTATTTTATGTACTTTTATTTATATTTTGCACTATTTCACTTATTTTATGTATTTCATGTATTCTATGTATTTTATTTTTTGGAAAAAATACATGTATTTTACTGTATTTGATTTCTACTTAGATATATATCTGACTATTTCACAACTATGGGCAACCTGATTCTACAAGTAATAATAATAATAATCTATGTTTGACCTTCACAGCTCGAATAATGAACATGGTAGCTTTAGCTTCTGTCTACATGTAGTTTTCGATAAGATCCACTAAAAGTTAGCACGGGGGTTATCTGATGGCGGGGGGGGGGCGGGGGGGGAGTGCTAATGAAAAATGTGGGAACTACGGTCTCCTTGGCCAGGTCTAGAACCGACAATGTGTGAATGAAAACGAATATTAGCCTAAATGAGTTTCTATATTAAAATATAAAAATGATCTTTTGTCAGGCTTCTGTCAGTGCACGCGATCCACTGGGTAAGACGGCCCTACACCATAGCGTCGAGCACAGGTTCGTGGACATAGTGCGCCTGCTTCTGGAACAGGATTCCTCCATCATAGACCTCCAGGATGTCAATGGTAACACGGCGTTACAGCTAGCAGTCATCGTGGCCAATATCATCATCATACGTTATCTGATAGAACAGGGCGCTGATATACATATCAAAGATAAAGAGCAACATACTATAGCACATTGGGCGGCTGGTAGGTTCTAATCGGTTTTGATTATTATGATCAATCAATAAATCAATCGATCGATAAATATATCAATCAAACAATCAATCAATATTTGGTTCCATGGCCACAGGAATATTGATTCCGGTGGCCATGGAGACTATGGCCCCGACGTAGAGCTGAATTTATCAATGATTTCGGCAGACAGATTGCGTTGCATACCCGGGATCAGCTAGAGACCTCTTTTCTTTGGCTGAGGCTCTGAATACGCTGCAGAGGTTTGCTTTCGTGGCTCTTTTAATCTAGTCGATCTCGAGTAGCCGGGCCTCGATTCATTCCGTTCTAAATGAATCGCTTTTTATAAAACCCACCGGGCTGTTATTACCCAGGGTAAATTTTAATTAAAGAAAAATCAATCGATCAATCAATTGATCGATCAATCAATCGTTAATCATTAACTTTTCTGCACAATTGTTCTAGGCCCATTTGTCTGATTGTGCTGTATGAGATATGTATTGTAGTCTACATTGTAGATTTGTTGATCGTAACACAACAGTGCAAATACAATATACAAGGGAATGAATAATAATAATCAATAAATTTGTTAATCTAATATTTATAAATAATTGTAGCTATGGAGCATCACTCTAATCATACGCACTGTTGTCAATCAGTTGCTAAAGAAACTTAAATATTTTTGCAAAGGTCTCTTCCACAAGGACATCCAGCCATTAAGTTAACTTCATCTTTTTTATTTGAGCATAACATAAGTTCTGCCTCCATGAACTAGTTACTAGATTCTCTTATTTTGTGTGACGTGATGCATTTAGCGAGCATGTAGAGTTGATAGTCGTCATAGAACAGCGAGGCTATGTTTTCGCTAGACCTGACATAAAAGAGGTCTCGCGATGATCCTCTATTACGGGTTTTTGTTAATATGAACACAATATTGTATGCGATGTATGCAGTTAGCGAGCAAGTGGAATTGATAGACGTGATAGACTGACATAACAGAGATCTGGCGCTGATCCCCGTATTGCGGATTATTATTACCATTAACACAATTATTTAATGTGATGTAGTTATCGAGCATGTCGAGTTTATAGACGTGATAGAGCAGCAAGGAGGTAAACTCTCTATACCTGACATAAATAGGTCTCGCGCTGATCCCCGATTGTGAGTTATTATTATCACTAACACAATTATTTAATGTGATGCAGTTAGCGAACACACAGAGTTGATAGACGTAATAGAACAGCGAGGAGGGGAGCTGGCCAGCCCTGACATACATGGTGCTCATCCCATTCACTACGCCGCTCAGATGTGTGCTCCAACTCAGGGCAAGGACGTCCAGAAGGCTGGACTGAATATGCTTCAGAAACTCATCAGTAAGAAAGTGCCGGTTGATCCTAAGGATAAGGATGGCAGAACTCCTCTAATATGGGCCTCTAGCACAGGTTAGATTTGAGATATTTGCTACTTTATGCACTGATTCGGTCAATCCATTAATTTGAATTGAACTATATTAAATAAGTGTGAGTTCAACTGTTCCTCTAGATCATTTATTGATGTTATTATCCAATATATTAATTTTTCCGTTTGAGTAGGATTAGATAACATACGCTAATTAGATAATTTAATAACTAATTCGTTAAGTCCAATAAAAACTCCAGTATTAATATATTATTATATCACTATATCATTATATATAACAAATATCAATATATACAAAAAAAGTATACATGTAGTCTTACAAATTATCAAACATAGCCATACGGTACAGTAGTCTCATACAAACATATTATTCTGTTAGCATATTTCAATCATCAATTTACTCCGAATAAAATATGTAGGCTTGCAGTAGCTTGCATATATTTCTTAACCGAATTTGAGTTTACAATAAAAATGTGTTCTTGCAGTTAATTAATTAATGTGTTCCTGCAATTCTTTAGATACAATATAAATACTACAATATGTTCTGATATGCCACTGCTCAGGAAGCCAGCCGGCCTGTGAACTGCTGATGAAAGCCGGAGCACAGGTCAATCTCAGTGACAAAGATGAACTGACGCGTGAGTATTACAGTGTCAAAATCGTTTACAACAGTCAATGTGTTTTCAAATATTGAGATTATTAAACATTATTAATAAATTTATAGCAATTGAAAGCAACGAGTATAACATGAGCATTGAGTATATTATTAACAATTCCTTTTGACTTACTTCTTTCTTTGCTACAGTTTATATGAATGACTTTATTCATATTAAATTTCAGTTATTTTCACTCACTGGTCCTGTTTAATTAAGTTTGCACAACTGTTCTTTCTGACTCTTTGTGTGATTGTATACTATGTCATTGTACCCTCTGTTCGATGTACTTCGATAATAAATAAAGGAACAAAGAAAAAACAATATTGCACTGTCGAGAAGAATATATTTTATTAATTTACTTGAGGCCTGACAACCCATACAATTAATACAATCACAACAAATAATAAAATGAACAACTGTATGATATTAACGTTAAACAAACTAATGAAAGTTCAAACAAAGTTCATATTTATACACTCCAGACCAAGTATTTTACAGGGGGGGGGAGAGAACTTACAATTTCCACAATTTGTGCAAACTATAACAATCTGATTGATTAATCGTGTTTTATTTGTTGTAGCCCTGCACTGTGCGGCCTCTAAGGGTCACACGCCCTGCATAGATCTGCTGATCAACAAGGGTAAGGCTCAGGTAGACAGTGTTGATGAGGCAGGGTGTACCCCACTGTTCTACGCCATCACCCTGGGCGTCATGGACAGTGTCAAGGCTCTGCTGCGCATGAAACCAAACCCTAAACATCAGGATAACGAGGGCAGGAGGTAAGATCAATCAATCAATCGATGAGGATGTGACGTCCGATTCGCTATATTGTCCTATGAAGGCCTACTATATTTATAAATATCTCATTGTTTTTATTGTTTTGGTAATTTTCCTTTTTCTTAACTTATTATGATTGGAGTATTGGTGGGATATTTTATTTAGTTATTTATTCATTTATCACGTAACACATGGTACAATGTCAAAAGTCTCTCAATGAAATATAAATGTGTGCATGAAAGGAAATATAGGCCACAAGTGGCGCCTACATATTCCGAGTTAAAAACGACTCAAATTATCGTGGATTACATGTTACAAATTAATAAAAATATATGGTACCATAGGGTCACAGGCAACATTAAAATACAAAGTCATACAATAGGACTAAAGTCGATATTTAGATGAACTATTTTGTATAAGGATATGATATGTCAGATTACAAATAATAATACAAATAAGCTAAAGTTGCTTATTATAATATATAATCGTTAAAATCGCACCCAGATCTAGCCATACAGAACAATAAAATTGTATAAAAGCAAGCCAATATTAATTAATAAAAGTTGGAATATTCTTAGAGTAGGCCTAAAACTCCTTAGTCATTATAGTCATATTCAGTTCTTAGGAATTTTCGAAAATTGACGTCAGCTAACCTCTTTTTAAAACAGCTAGGGTCGGAGCATTTGTTAAGTTAGAAGGTAATAAATTCCAAGGATTCATATATCGATTATTAAAGCAGTATCGCTCTGCACGTATACGTACTTATACGTGTATTTGTCTGTGTTTACGTGTGTGTGAAATATTGTGTATGTGTGTACCTTTACGTATAATATTATGTGTTTGTGTGTACGTGTATGTGTATGTGTTTCAGTGCCGCACACTACGCGGCTGTATCTGTACATGTATGTATGTGTATGTGTATGTGTACATGTACCTGTATGTTACGTGTACGTGTAAATGTTTCAGTGCTGCTCACTATGCGGCAGCCGCTAAGGTTGACCACTCTTTGGAGTGCCTCAAGCTACTGCAAAAGCACGGATCTGAGATGTGGCTGCAGAACAACCGTGGCGACTACCCCGTACATACTGCAGCTCTGAGTGGAAACAACGGTACCGATACTAATACAACTATACAGTGGCGTTGCGAGGCAAAGTCCCGCCTGGGGAGATTTTTTTTTGTCAACTTTGCTCACGTTTTGAGAATTGATGACCTCTTTTTTCCCCGCTGCGCTCGCTAGGAATAGAATGTTGTTGTATTTTCACAACTGCCGTCCATTTTAACGAAAATGCTGCCCCTAGGACAAATCCCGCCTGGGGCGGCCTCCCCCTCGCCCTCCCCTCGCCACGTCACTGCAATTATATTCAGAATTTATGCAATAAACAGTAATATAATGTTAGTATGCCATAAAAATCTGATATACATGTAGGCATTGCAGGCTATCTGTGATTAAAGCGACCTGACAGTAGACTTTATAGTTCATTTTTTTCAAAATTCTATGTTACTACTATACTCTTACAGACTCGGTGCAGTTTCTGCTGGAGAAGACGGTGAAGGACAAGAAGCAGTGGGTTGACTTGGGTAATCAGGAGGGTCGGACTTGTCTCCACATCGCCGCCCTCACCGGTAACCTTCCGCTCTGTAAATATCTGGTGGAGAAAGCTGGAGCTTCTAAATCTGTGCACATGACATATGGACAGGTTAGTTATATATTAAATTTTTACTGCTTTTAAGTATTTATAAATACTCTGAGGAGTTAACGGTTAAAGCTTGGTTTGGTTTAAAGTTGGTCTCGCCCCGAAGACCCAAAATCGAAGTGCTACCTCGTTCCCTTCCACAATATCGTCCACACTAGCCTCTTATGAACTTTTAACAAGTGCAGTACTTTGTTTGTTAATTCTCAACTTTCCAGGATCACGCACGAAAGATATCCTAGAAAACGTGTCATTATTTTTTTTCTATTGGTATATGTTTACACATGACAGAACGCACATGCTTGTGTTCTTTCTCAGATGCTGTTTCGGTATTTTGTGATTTTTGTTATTGACGTCCTGACATCGCATTCGGGTGAGGAACCTGACGTTAAATCCTCATTGTATTGTATTGTGTTCTTAACTTTCTAACACTTAGTAACACAATTTTTCTGATAATTATGCAGGTAAAGCTTCTCCCATACGACACAGCAGTACTGCGGAAAAGGGACGACTGTGCTCAATATCTTATGGATGAAAACGCAAAAAATTCTCCCGTCTCTAAATTTGTTACAGAAATTCGCGAACAATCCGCCGGTGACTCAAAAAATGATGCGAATAAAGAAAATAATAAAGAATTAGATAATGCCAAAGACAGAGAACAATATGATAGGGATGAGAGAGCGAAGGAAGAACTAAACCGGAAGCGAAAAGAGGAAAGTAGGAGAAAACAGGAAGAGGATTTAAGAAAAAGTGAAGAGGATAGACTTAAAGAAGCAGCAAGAAGAAAAGCGGAAGAAGAAAGAAGAAGAGAAGAAGCGCTCAGAGCTAGCAGAGAAAGACCTCTATTTAGTGGTAGCACCACTGACGCTGATACACCTGATCAAAGATCTCACAGGAGGTACTCTACTGGGGACACTAGGGGTAGAAGTCCGAGGGTGAAGAAGAGTAAGAAGCCAGTACCTCTGGATAAGCGCCCCCCGTGGAACATGCATCAGCCTAGGCTCATACCCCCTCCAGCCCCCAGGCTCTCGTACTACTCCCCTGAACGTCAGGTTGGTTTATATCTTAAGTATCCTCAAATTTCTATAATTTCGTTACTTAAAAATAATCGTGCAATTTCTGTACTTGTGTTTCTTATCTATGCCACAAACTGATATGAGGGAGACCTGTTTCTGACAGGGCGATTTCAACCACTATCGTCAAAAACTTTCCACCATGGGGATTAAGTTTGATTGAGGAAAATAGATTTGCCATTGACTAATTTAATTGATGATTGATTTTTGGATCGACTGAGTAATTAATTAATACAATTAATTATTACTGTAAATTATTCGGGTGATTAATCGCTTTACGGATTGATAAGTAGATGAACTTATTAAATTAAACTTACTAATTTGAACTTACAAACTTATAAAAGAAGTAGCTTCTTATATAAGTAAAAACTTATAAAAGAAGTAGCTTTTTATACAAACATTGTGTGCAGGATCGGGGACGATATTCAGATGGCGATGATGACGTGGCATCCCAAACTGATTCCTCTGGAAAACTACGTCCACTGGAGATCGATGACAAGCGGCCATATCGCAGTCTCTTGAGGGAAGAGATTCGAATCTATGAGCAGAAAAGAGTGGCAGGCTTCAACCTGCAGAAAGCCAAGCGCGCCCAGATGATGAATGAATACGGTAAACCAGTCGAGGAGAAGAAAGTAGTCCGTCACCTCGCGGATGAATTCAATTCAGACTCTCATCCGAAAAACAGGAAAGCCAGGGAGGACATGGATTTCAAAAATATTAAAGATTATGAATATCATCTTAGAGGTTTGGAAAATCAAGTTTTATTAAATATACATTATTTATTATTACATTTTGTATAAAGTCTTTATAATATACTAGACTATTATTGCTTCCGCGGCACCTTCAGCGAGACGGCATTCCAAACTCAAGAGTTTCGGAGAGTTTTAAACATAAATTTTTATCTAGATATATTTTTTAAAGCAATAAAATTAATACACATTTTGTCTTAATTTTAGATAAAATGTCAGTGCCCAGTGTTATAGCAATCCAGTGCATTTCAAATTGTTTTATTATATATATTATTCTTTATAAATTGCTTTTTATCTCTACTAATTTGATTTCAAGTACGGTAAATTATTCAGAATGTTTTGACAATACTGTTTTAATATGTATTATTGGATATTTATATGATTTTAAACAATTTTATATGGGCTAAGCTTACATGAAATTTTACCAGTTTACAACGGTGTCATTAGAATTGGTGTCACCCGGTGCTGTAAACTCATGTTGAGTCAATGTCTATTATAATTATTGACTCAATCGAAAGATAAATTTAAATGAAGAACTAGCACCCTAACGTATTCTCACTGAGATCAGGTTATTAAACTTAACATTTCACGCACGAGCTTTTAGTTTTTCTCTCTCAAATCAACGACTTAATAATCCGTTTCGACTGAATTGCTTATGAGTGACTCATCCAATTCACTAAACCTGCTACTTAACTTAAGTCATACCGTTCCGAACTAGACTGATTCAGGGTGCACCGTTTATTATAAGCTTAAGGTTCCACCGTTCCAAGACTATTACACAATGTCAGTCAGAGTAACTATATTCCTCTTTTTGCAGATGAAATTTTGGATGCTTATAATGCCGAAAAACGTCTACATCGGGTAGAAAAGGTAGGCCTAGGCTAATATAAATTTATGTATGACTCGTTGGCTTATTGGTAGTGGACTTTCGAACATGACATTAGGGGTTCAACTCCCGATAGAATATAAGCTGTAAAGGTAAGTTTAACGTCTGTTTTCGTATCCAAGACAACTTCACCCTTCAAAATATCTGCGTAAGTCGACTCTTTGCGAAACATGTGCAGTTTTCGGGTGTTTATTATCAAGTTACGGGAAAAAGCACGGGTTATTAAAAATTAATTCTATGATTTTAATTAACATTAATGAGGAAACAATCGATAAACCTTATAAGTCGATCCTGTCAATCGATCCAGGACTTTCTTACCTTACCTTATATGATGTCTTGTTCTAGGAGAAGTGTGGTGTTTCCTCCAATATTATATATTACATTTGCATTGCCTCATCGTTAACCAAGAGTGGCTGGCCCATTCGTCTTTAGCGTTTGCATTTGATGTCTATTTCTGCTGGACCATGTAATTCTTTAATTCTGGTTGGCCATGCTAGTACTTTCAGGCCTTTGCTTCCAATTTCGCACTCCTTGTTACTTTTGCACATCTTCTGCAGATTAATTTTGATTCGTGTGAAATAAAAGTTAAATTCAATTAATTTTCCTTGTTCTGTTTTACAAAGCGCCTCTGAATTGCATTTCATAATGCTCTGGTTTTTATCATAATGCTTTGTTTTGCTTATGTTGTGTAGTTGTAGTGTATCTTATTTGCTTGTCCATTCATAGTGTGCTCTGCATTGCATTGTATTGTTTCTAACAGAAATATCGGACGGGCACAAATAAGGGTCAGGATGGTAATCAGCTGCCCCCCATTAACGACAAGAAACTACAAGATACCAACAATGGATCATTATCTCCGGATCAAAGTTAGTCCTAATTTAAATTAGAAGTTGATAAAATCTGTGTGTCTAGTCTGCTTGAAAGTCCTGCGCATAATTTTATAGACAATGCTTGACTAGTTTGTTTAATATTAATAATATATAATCTAACACGATCCAGCAACTACCATCACAAAGATTGAAATTAATCTTATTACAGCTCTCATTCCTCGGAAGAACCCTGCTGTCTGACAGTGTCTGTTACAGACACACCAAGCAGAGAATTCAACTAAGCTCCCCTTAAACCAAATTTTTCTTTCGTTTTAAACCTGTATGACTCTGTGTTTAACATTTGATTCCGTTTTTTTCGTATATTTACAAGCGACAAACGCATTTGCTAATTTCCTTTCTCAGTTTTTTTTGTGTCTTTATTTTATACTCCCATGATTAATCGTTCCTTTAGATGGCAAGAGTGCTGTTAGAGATCGATCCCGGCCGGCAGCGAATCCGCGACCTCCTGCTTTATAGGCAAATCCTTCATCAACTAGTCAATTTAATAAAGACTGGTTAATGTTTCACGACTAAAGAAAGGTCAAGGTATAGTTATCTCATACATAACTGATGATTGGCACGGAGCTGATCCAGTTTCTAAGCGATTTTTCAGCATTAATAGATGACAATTGTCATTAATCTTACGGCAAGGTCACCAACCCAACTTAGATTCAATGGAATCGTTCTTCCGACTATGTCCTCAATATCCTGCTAAGCCAGCCGTGCCGGCTTTTCATGACAAAATATTATGTGTTGAATATTTTTCAATTATTATAGATCACAAAAGTTCCTCGCTGCCTCCTATCGACAGTAAAAATAACAGCGATGGTAGAGATTCCTACAACTATAATAACAACAACAACAACAGTAAGAACCTTAAAAACCACAGTGGTGGTAGCACTGGCAGAGCGGTCTTAACAAGAAACGGGTTTATGCTCATAACAGGTCAGTGGCATGAATTTTAGCATTAATTTGGCTAATTTTGTATTCACTAAATTTCATAATTTTATGGCTATGGAAGAAATTGTCGAATAGAGAGATGAAGCAAAATCCCATATCTCGCTTCAATACTATAATAATTTACAACTTGGTACTTGACTGAGTTTTGCCCGACTATTAGGGAGAAAGCGGGCAAAGTAAACTTACAATTTTAATTTAATATCAATGTGAATGCCTGTTAATTATAAATCATATTAGCCTCTATGTATAATTTTCGCTCCTTTTCTTTTACCGCACCGTCCATATGAACTCTTTGTACCTTATTTTCGTTCTTGTTCGAGCATTTCTTCAATCTGAAAAACAGTTTTAAACTTTTTTTCGACTAAAGTTTGTATTTTTATTATTTTTAATTTGATAGATTAATGGAATTTGCACCGTGTTTAACTGCGGCGGTTCTACACCAATTTTTTTTCCGAGTTTCCTATATTAACAGTACGTATGAACTTTGGGGGCCACGCAAATATTTGGGGGTCAGAAAATATTTGGGGGGCCAGTTGGAAATATTTGGGGGTCACGATCCCCCTGGCCCCGACGTTGAACCACCAATGGTGTTTAAACCGTTGCAAATCGTAGTTACTCCAATTAGTATATTTTTAGAGATTTCGAGTTTAAGTTCCGTTAAAACTTACTAGTAGCCTTCTAATAGTACTAAAAGTTAAAATTACATTGTAGAAGTCATTAAGACTTATTCTTTAGCTTTATTTCTTACTAATACATTCAATACGATGTCAGTTTGGTCACGTTCAATTGACCTCCATATAATTCTAGCACTTGACACTTACAACCTAGTACGCTTATTATTACATTTATTAACACAATTCAGTACTCTAACACTTATGATGTTGTAATCAGTGGCGGCGCCACACCAGGTCGCACCAGGTCAAATGACCTGATAAAAAAGCCCCTGACCTGGTGAATGACCTGGTGACCAGACCTGCCTGATTATTATATAGTTATAGCATTGCTGTTTTGACGACCTGCCTTTAGTTTTTAATGACCTGGAAATAATCTGGTTGCTCGGACGGTCTGGTGCCGCCACTGGTTGTAGTGTCAGCCTACAACAACAATACCAATTAGACTGCTGCCGTAAACAAGAGTGTTATGCTTCTGTTTTTAGACGATGAAGTGGATGGACGAAAGAGGCGCTTTAAACCCGTCAAATCTCTACAAAAATCTGCAGAATATTAACAATTGACGCTTATTTAAGCAACTACTTTACTTGATAATTACGTTTCTTACGTTGAATTAGAATTAGCAAATTTTTCTAATTTTCCAATACAAGATAATAGTTTATTCACTCCATTAATTTACCAAATCGACTAATTTAATTACCAGCAATTTAGAATCCCGCTCTGGTTCTGTATGTGCTCGGTTCGAATTGCAGGGCTCAACACTGATGTAACCCAAGGGCCGCGAAGTTGACGTTAAATTCAACTTTAGCTGTATAGATAAATAAGTTCGGTTCACCTTCCCTATGGCCTGTTTAAGTTTATTCAAATTTAATAATTTATTGAATGTATTGGTGTTTTATTACTTAGTCCTATTAATTTAACTTTAGATTTAAATTAAGGTACTATTGTTAATAGCAATGCTACTTCTCTTTTATTAAATGTGCAAATTATATTAGTTATTTCCGTTTAAAACCTCAGATTGCTAGAAATTTAATAGAACATAATAGAAGTAGCCAACTGCAATAATTGTTGCAAAAATATCTAGATACTAATAGTTTAGGGCCTATTAATAATAACAATTAATGGACTAACGTCCGTTTCCTCATCTAAGGATGATGTAAAGACGTCAACTATTGAATAATTTGACAAATAATATCTTATTTTGATATAGCAAATTTTATAGGATTCGTAAATTTTCAAAATATTGCGCCTAATATAGAGTCTAGAGATATAACAAAAAAATTTAATCTTCCATTATAATCATAGCATTAAGTTTAACGTTGATTACTGTGGTCCACGTTCCGGCCAAGATGTCACATTAGTGTCGGGCAGCCCCGGGTTTCAACCCTCAACCAATGGAATCTGTACTACTCTAGATAGACAGCGAATACGGTGGTTTCAGCCATCAGTTTCAGGCTTTGATTGCCATAGATGACGGAGACCTCTTATTCATCACCTGAAACATCTTGGATCAATAATCATAACTTACAATAATCATACCATACAATATCTTACTGATCTTTTCAATATCTCAGTACAAAACAACACCATTCCACACATATGGAAACTTGCAAAAATA
>JAQFZF010000416.1:0-18116 GCA_034695365.1 Enchytraeus norvegicus
TTTCGGAGCTAGAAGAATATCTTCGCCCATGGATAGCAAAGTTGACCAAGCACCAAAATCTTCAGAGTCTCGCTGAATTTTGCCAAGTACATCGATCAAGTAGGCAGCGCAAGCACTCCTGGCTGACTTAGGGATGTGCTTGATAGTGCCTTTAGTGAGGTTCGGATGACCGAATTTAGTGGCAGTTACCAATGGACTGGGCACTTGGACTACAGGGGATGGAGTCGCCATGTGGATGGACGGTGCCATCTTTATTAATGAGCTGATAGACGTCCAAGCAAACGCTACAAGTTCCGCTTTCTTGTTAGCATTCTGAGACAGTGAGCACTATTATTATTATTATTATAGCATTGGGTATGGAATGTGGATTCTGCATTCGGCAGCCTTTTGATAATATTGTTGGTCATCATTTGCTTACAGAATCTGAGCCGTTCCTGTTGTTGCAGGGCTTAACAGATTCCTTGTCTAGTTAGTATGTACGTGATAATGGTTTTCAAGAGGATTTGTTGAACACAAATCGTTTTCAACGGGTTGAAAAAATGGACAACTACATTTATCGACTTAAGCACAGGATCTGAGATATTGTGTAACACAAACCCTCATGAAGCTGACGTTGAGTTCTTTGGCGGTGTAGCCACGTGCCAGGTTTCTACGCACGTACATGTCGTAATCCTTGAGGATACGAGCTATCACGTCTGTCGTGGAGATGCCCTCTGTGCGCTCTGTGGCCAGGAACCTGTATATTAACAGTTGTCATAATTATTTTATGCTCTTTATTACTAATTAATAGCAATTATTACATTTCATCAATTAGCAAGTTAGACTGATCAGACACATTAGATTAACCAAATATCAAAACCCATGCAGTGAAAAGCTCAAATGATATACTAGACGAATACATATTTTTTGAGATGTAAAACATACTGGATCAGAGAATCGATCTATGCATATGATAGAAGAAAAAGCACAATAAAAATGCACGAGTCACTCAGTACCAAGGCCAACATCGCAAGTAACAATTGCAATTGATCAGAGCACAATAGTGAGCACACGCACCTGAAGTGAGCTGATAACTCAAAGCTCTAATGAATACTATAGTTATACTGGTGCTCTGTCAAGTAATTATATCCATTATGCAGTGTTGCATGAGTAAGCTGACAACTCACATCAATCAATCATATAACTAATTAGTACCTTTAACCAATATGCCACGTGCTTCATATGCTCAGATGGCTACTGACTTTATGCTATACAAAACAATCCTGCCTTAAGCATCAGTGTTTTACACCATTTGAAGATAGACACACCCTGACATCACAATCGTAAGACGAAACTGACGTTAGAAGAGTAATGACTATTGCTACAGGTAGTAATACCTGCCAGCGTCCTTGATCCACTTGTAGATGTCGTCCTGGTCCGCTCCTCCGTATGGAAGGTCATCGTGAGCCACAAAGTCTATCTGTTGTGTCACATTAATACAATTAAATACAATACAATATAATAACAATACAATACAAAATTGTTTACAATACAGTGTAATACCATACAACATATAGTGGGCAACATAGTCTGTTGTACTGCGTCACATCAGTATCTGTTGTGTCAAAACAGTACAGGGTAATACAATACAATAAAATTCATACAAAATATAGTGAGAAGCATAGTCTATCTGTAGTAGCAAAACAAAAAAATATGATACAATACAACAATACAGAAAATCTAAATATTAAGGTTATCCTAGTGCACAATTAAATGTATGTTTTAAAACAAAGGATTGTCTGAAAATAATTATTTGTGAACAACTTAAGTGCAGTTTCATAAGAGTGAACTCAAACGAAATTCACTCCTATTGTAATATTTAAATCAGAATTCAAAAGGCAGCCTCATAAAATGTTACCGGAATCCTTAGTATGATTTATTAGAGTGGCTTTTGTTTGCTTGACTTTCTCTTAACATGCTCTTTATTATAAAAATAATGTAGTCCGCAGGAAATACAACAGAAATTAATATTCTAAGCTAGTAGCAAGTGTTATATTTAACTTATAAATAATCGCACAGTCTGCTTGAGACGTCTCTGACATCGCCTTAGGGTGAGGAGGCGGACATTAAATCCTCGTTGTATTGCATTAAATAACAGCTTTACAACATTACAGCCTATAGTAAGGAAAAGATAAGAAAATCTGCCAACTAAATTGTTACCAAACAATTTCTTTACCAATATGTTTGTAAAGGTGTGCAGTAACATGCTGTAACTTGTTGAAATCAAATTCCTGTGGGAAATTTATAAAACACGGGTTTAACTTACGGTACCCAAAAATGATTGTAAAATAGCGATAACTATCTAAATCGGGCCTTAAGTAACTTGTAAGGAGTCAAATTATGATTCTAAATGATTCAGAATTGATTGTTAGCATTTAACTTTCACCTCAAACACTATTTTCTTGAAAAATAAAAAAATAAAAAAATAAAAATAATTTGGCTGATGTGAAGATAGGAACCATACACAACAGATCCAGTAGTGGCAGTGTTTGAGCCGCTGTTTGAAGAAACCTTCAAACCACCACAAGGAGGAGCAACAACACTTTTCAATATTAAAAATATAGACATATATACACTATATAAAGAATATTAAAAATATAAAATATATACAAATGTATAAAATATTTAAAAAAATTAAATTACAATGAAAAACATGTGTATTTCAAAGAAAATTGTTGCATGTTTTCTGCTGTATATAGTTTAGTAACATTGGATTGTTCTGATGCTTCCTGACTCTGTATTTTGTGTATTATGTTAAGTTACCTGCAATATGGGTGCAGTACCAGCACATGGTAGCAACAACAAGGATCAAGGTCTCTACAAAAACCGAGCGACTTGCTTACCACAATTGGCGTCCGTCCTGCATTGTCACCAAGATACTATCATCAATACACCAATGATGCACGGATGTACTGTCAACTCATGAAGGAACAAATACTTCGCCTGCTTACAGGAACACGTTAGAAAGTTTCGATTCCCATAGGAACCATGTTGTCCGTTAGTCCAGGTATGAATGGTCCGGCACTTTTATGACATTAGCAATTAGCAGATACTAAATGCTTGACTGCTGATGTACTAACTAGTGAGTAAATAAACACAGCCAGGTGGACTGAGTACTTGAAGTACTGTGTTCAGAAGGTGGACTGAGTACTTGAGAATGAGAAAAAGCGATTCTAGCCACAAGTACTGGGTGCTCACCTTCAGACACTTCTTTGGTGTCGACTGTCGGATGGAGGTTGACGTCAGGAAACATGCTCCATTGCATAAGTCGAAACACAGATGAAGTGAGATGCAAATGCAGCTGAACTGGCCATATATTCCTGGTTTTTAGTAGAACCAGTCATAAGACAATGATCGAAACAGGAGTCGTTCATGTCATTGTAATGCTCGAGTAGTCCCATTTTCAACAGAATTTTCCAAAAGGAACCGTAGGCATTATATGATCCAATTGATTGATCTCACTAACCAATCCTGCTGCATCATGATTTATGGTGGATGGCTTCTCTACATGATGATGTTGGAAAAACATCAGACTGGGAAGGAGATCGCCATAAGCTACCTGAGCTACGTGCAATGTATGGGCCACGCACCAGAAGATCATTGTTTTCCTCGACGACTGCAGCAGATCACCAACAGATCACGAGCAAGACAAGCATACCAAGAATTTCTGCTGTGATCTCCAGATTCGACCGGATGTGTTAAACTTTACAAAAAGAGAGACATTCTAAACTCCACTCATATCGAAAGTGTTGTTTGATCCAGCAACAAGTGGAACATATATTGTTGAATCTGAAGATCACCGAGTTAGTGAATAATGATTCCAGGAGCTTCGGCCTTTACACTCCACATAGCTCAGGTAGCTGTTGGCGATCTCTTGCCCAGTCTGATGTTTTTCTCACTTCATCATGTAGAGAAACCATCCGCAATCAATACTAGGATGCAGAAGGATTGGTTAGTGAGATCAAGTGGATCAGTTAAAGCCTACGGGTTCTCTTTAAAAATTCTGTTGAGAATGACACTACTCGAGCATTACAATGACACGAACGACTCCTGTTTCATATGACTGGCGCTACTAAAGTCCAGGAATACAGTTCAGCTGCCTTTGCATCTCACTTTATCTGTGTTTCAGGGAGTTTCCTATGTAGTGGAGCATATTTCCATGTCAACCTCCATCCGACGATCGACATCAGAGAAGTGATTGAGGGTGAACACTCAGTACTGGTGGCCTGAATTTAGCTTTTTCTCATTCTCTTGTACTCAGTCCACCTTCTGAATTGGCTGTCTTTATTTACTCACTAGTTATCTATATATATATTATATATATCAGCACTGATTCAGCAGTCAGCATTTAGCATCTGCTAATTGCTAATGTCACATAAGTGCCGGACCATTCATACCTGGACTAACGGACAACATGGTTCCTATGGGAATCGAAACTTTCTAACGTGTTCTTGTAAGCAGGCGAAGTATTTGATCCGTCATGAGTTGACTGTACATCCGTGCACCATTGGTTTATTGATGATGGTATCTTGGTGACAATGCATAGCGGGTGCCAATTGAATTGGCATTCGCTATGCATTGTAAATAAATAAGTAAATAAAGTAAATAGGTAAGTAAATTGCTCGGTTTTATAGAGACCTTGATCACATCTACCATGTGGTGGTACTGCACCCATATTGCAGGTTACTTAACATAATATAGCCTACACAATACTGGGTCAGGAAGCATCAGAACAATCAAATTTTCCTTAACTATATGCAGCAGTACACACGTAAAAATTTTCTTTGAAATACACATGTTTTTCCTCTTAAGGAAAACGTTTTTACATTTTTTTATATATTTGATATTTTTTATATTCTTTATATATTTTATGTGTAAATTTTTTAAATATATAAAAAATTGTTCCTCCTCCTCTACTCAAATACTGCCACTACTGGATCAGTGTGTCTGGTTCCAATCTTCGCATCAGTCAAATTATTTTTATTTTATTTTAAATTTTTTTATATTTGTCAAAAAATTAGTGTTCGAGGTGAAAGTTAAAAGCCAAAAATCAACTCTGAATCATTTAGAATCATAATTTGACGCCTTAGAATTTGACGATTTAGAAAAAAAGCGATTTTTTAAATCATTTCTGGGTACCCTAAATTAAACCCGTTTTTTCACTATTTCCCACAGGAATTTGATTTCAACAAATTACAGCATGCTACTACACAACTTTACAAACATATTGGTGAAGAAATTGTTCGGCAACAATTTATTTGGCAGATATGCGAAATTTCTCATAACTTGCTCTTGCTACTACACCATTAAAAAAATTCTCTAGCTAACGTAACACCTTTGGATTATTAAATAGGCGTTAAATCTTCAATTGATCAAGTGTAATTGTTCGAGAAGTAATTGAAAGGTTACCCTGTATTTCTCAATGAACTCCTCGTCCAGGGTCCAAGGCGCATTAATGAGCAGCTCATCGACGTACCTACAGTGTCGTACAGCCTCGTACCTCTCTCTCTCATTCATCACTGTTCTACCCTTCATACTGTACGTCAGCGCATCGTTACATACTACATCAATCAATCAATCGATCGATCAATCAATCAATTAATTAATCAATCAATCAATCAATCAATCGACGTCCCTAGCTATTAGAGCCTATATAGTGACGTTGTTGTTTCTGAAACTCTAGTAGAGCAATACTTGGAGGTAACACTCCGAGGTGTAAATGAAGACAATATTTATAGGGAAAGGGTAAGAAATGTAATTTTAAGTACCACCGAATCAATACTTTCTACTCTCCCCTAGTGCGATGCTGATCTTGTTTCTAATTGCCTTCAGCACACAGGTGACAATTGTTATTAATCTAGCAGTGCTCAAGGTCGCCAGTCTCACTTTCGATCCAAAGGACCATACACCAGACCTGTATTTACCTGCGCAGTCTCCTGAAGCAGTCACCTACCACAGACATACTAACTGCTTTCAATTAACCTCCATCCCCTTGTGGGTCCACCAGGGGATGGAGGGCTTGATTGGCCCGTTGTACATCTGTGATTTTACTCTCTAATTGACACGACTGATAATCGAATCCTGAGGATGGAGAGCTCAACTGGTTCATGGCCCCGTTTTACATCTGAGATTTTATTCTCTGATTGATTAGACCGGGAATCGAAATTCGGACCTTATGCGCAAAAATTCGACTCAAACTGGCTGGCGCTCTAACCTATGAGCAACAAAGAAAATCAATCAATCAAGAAATGAGGATTTAACGTCCGGTTCCTCACCCGACGGCGATGTCAGGGTCGTCCCAAGCGGGATGTGCAACTACAGACAGCATCCAACCACCAGAACACTCCAGCAAATACACCTGCCGAAAGAGAAAGCGAGATCCAAAACAGTGCAAGTCCGTTATCCAAGGCAAGAAGGTCTGTTAGAACAGATCTAAGGTGGGAAGAGATGAGTTGTGAGCTTGCCACAAAGATATGATTGTATCCTACCTCCTACGATGAGATGGACATTAGGGAAGGCAGCCTTGGCCTGCATCAGTTGTCTAGCGTGACCAGAGTGGAACATGTCGTAGATACCGTCAGCATAGATACGTACCGGTCTGCCTGCTGTAAACATATATAATGCCATACATGTATCATAGTAGCTATTAGTAGGCCTAAGCACATACAGGCATAATGGCATAAATATATATATACATATTGTGTATAGTATGACGTAACTGTACGATTAATCAAAATGACCTTTGTTAATCCGAGTATTGCGAACAGGCGCGTCTATCGTAATTATGTAAAACTGTGTTATAACAACAGTGATTTCAAACAAAACAGTAAGAAATATAAATTACTACAAGAAAAATAAATTACTACAAAAATATGAAGAATATTAATTGATTGGTCAGTATAATGACCATCAATTTATTTTATTGATATATAAAAATAAATATTTGTCTGTTTTATTTTTATTTGGTCAGTTTATTTTTTTCTCAGAGGATTGCAATTGACAGCCACTGTAACAATTGTATAATATAGCGTATACTAGCATTAATACTAGCGTTTATGATGCTCGCTAAACAGCACGTCCCAGGAGTAAATTTCTCCACAACTCTCTAGATATCATCAGCTTTTCGTTCATTCCTATACAGTTTATCCCTTTACTACCTCGTCCTCTTCTTCCATCAAATTTTCCTTCAATAATCGCATCAATATGGTTTATAGCCTCCAGCATTTAGATATGGCATACTATTAGCATTGCCAAATGTTAATTTAGTAAACAGTAACAGGTATCTCTTTATTCGTAACGAATACAGGGCAACAGAGACAACACAGCAAACTATATTCAAAAGTAAACTAAATACCAGGTGTGCAAAACTTTATATATCATAATATAGTGCATTAAACATAACATAATTCTCACACACACTCATACATACACACACACACAAACCTTACAATTATTCATTGTCTAAAGGTTTCGATCATGCATACAAACAAACATAATAACATTTGACGAGGCTATGACCCCATCACGGAAGAATTAAACGAATCGCGATCGCGGATCAGTCTTATAACATGCCCATTAGGAAGATTATTGAAAACTAGGATTTCGATGTCTTCATGTATGGCGCTTAGCTTACCCAGAGAGTCAGAATCAGATAAAGCATTTCGTATCAACAAGTACTTTAAAGTTAAATTGTTCGAGGTCATATTATATCTAAGGAAATTTATATAAAACTCCAATCTGATACATAAGTAATGACACTTAATAGCACTTACATGTAATTATAAGCACAGGTGAATAACACACCGTGAATTCATTGCAATGACATTGCCTAATTTAAAAATTTACCTTTAGCAGAGAATTAATACATGATATAATCAGAGGACTTACTAGCTGGAATTGAAAATACTAGAATAACTAACAAAATTACATAGGGCCTATATAAAAAGGGAATGTTTTAAACTATTCAGGATCTTGTTTATAAATCTTCGGTCTAATGCATCGTCAAGTGTATTCTGGATACATGTATAGTACTTTTTGCACTTGGATACTCTGCTTGAGACGTTCCTGACATCGCCTTGGGGTGAGAAATCAGAGATGCTAAAACGGTTAAATTCCCATTGTATTGAATTGTAATGTATTTAATTGGTACATTACAATTTTTCTAGCACGTTCTTCTTCCGTAGTCTGACAATAAAGCCATAACTTCTATTAGAACTGCAATTTGAACCACCGCTCGTGCCACTGGCAGGAGCCAGTGACACGATCGGTTTGATTTCCGACTGCGGATCAGTATGTGCGAAGTTCGAATCCGAGGCTCTGATATCCCTTTCGAGAGATGAAACTGACGATAAATTCAGCTTTAGCCTTTTAAGAACAGAGAGTAAAGCAGCTTGTAGGCTGAAACACGATGATCATTTATCACCAATCACAGTATTCTATGTAACAGAAAGAGCAACTGTGCGGTGTGGTACATCGGTTAGAGTGTCTTGACAGAGTCCCATAGGTGCAGGGTTGGAATCTCAGACTCACTCGTCACTGGTAGTGAGTGCCTTTGAGCGGCAAAACTGATGTAAACTCAGAGCTCTCTAGTAGATCAGTAGGAAGAAAGTTGTGTCTTAACGCAGGTCTACCTGTTTCCTTATTACAAGGATGGAATCCCCAGGTGAGCACAGGAAAATTGAGAATTTAGCCCACCGACAGCTACGCGTGTTCATAAAAGAGGCGACTGAAGCAGATACGGCAGTAGAGAGTTGATGGCCAGGTGGTAATGATTTCTGCGCAATAGACCATTTTGGTCTTTCAAAACTCCACACTTACAGAGGTCATGGCTGCCACACCGATCGTGGCCTTACGCTGCATGCCTACGCGACGACGATTGATTGAAATTTTAAACCTAACCCAAAGTGGCGTGGCTCTTGCAAGAATGTAACGAACAGGCACTGTACACTGTACATACAGGCTTTCAAACCGCGATAAACTCCAACAAAAATAGAAGAAAACAAACCCTTTCCTGAGAGAGCCATTTCTTTAGTGATCTGTAGAGAGAAGTCGATAGTCTCCCTCTGTCTGACACAAATCTCATCGTCACTGATTGGTGCAGGCTTAGAACACGACTGTTACAAATTACAATACAATACAATACAATATGTACAATACAAAATAATACAATACAATAAAATACAATACAATACAATGTCAACTTTCTGCCTGATACAATCTAATCGTCTCTGATTGGTGCAGGCTTAGAACACGACAATACAATACAATACAATACAACTGTGACAATACAATACAATATGGGTTTCATCATCTGAGGGTTATATCAGGGGCGGAATTGTTACAACATAATACAGTACAATTCTATACAATACAATATATATAGCATAGCAAAAAATATAATATAAGACATTACACAATTTACATGTATGCATGTAATTCAACATTAAACGTGACAAAACCGCAATTTAATATCCATCTTATCATCAGACGACGACATCAACGACGTCTCTTCTAACTTTGATCTACCAGTTTTCTAATCGGACGGAACTAACAAATTTAATTTACAAATGAGCTTACAACTGGAAAGATACGGTGCAAGAAGAAGTACAAGAAAAAAGTAGGGTGCAAGTATAGATTATTAGGTGGGCCAACTGGTTATGCTGGTTGGCTGGCAATCTGGCCGTCGGAATAATTCCAAAATGTGTCCCAGATGTGTTCCGCATGGAGTCTTGAGTACATCTAAGTGGTATATTAAAAGGTTAACTTAGGGACTTTACAGCCATCGAGCAGGACACCTTCGAGGTTGATAAGTGCATTAATGTACCAGCACAGCAGTATTTTATCATAGATCTTTAGATCCATATATCGGGTCAACATATGAGTCAATCTATAACGTTTGACTATCCAATACAATTGTTTAATTTCCTTTATATATAATTTATTTATTTATATCAATAACAATTTATTTATTCTACTGACAATTGAAGCTAAAGTTGGTTACAATTTTTAAAAAGTGAATTTTATAAACGCAACACTAGAGCTCTTCGTTACACACGGCGAACATGCAACTACAAAAAATTCGTGACGTTTATATAATGCTTATAGGCCTATATATGATGACACACAAGACATTGTTATTCACTGGCAATGCCACCCTTGTTTCACTTTATTCACCTAACCGTAACCTATTGTAAATATGGCGTTACTCTGAGAGTCACATTGCATAAAACATTCATGAAATCTTCATGAACTGTTCAACTGCTTAAATTATAACAGTTACTGTACTTGTAAGTAGCGCGATGAAGCAATAACAATCGTTTGGTTTGCTGGTCAGCGATCTCAAGACAATACTAAATAAGTGACCTATAGCATGATTATCCGAATATTCAGACGAGATTCATCTTGTTTTTTAATGATAGTAATAATTAATTGAATGATAGATCGATTGACTTAGGCCTACTGATTGATGCGAACTCATTAATCGATGAACTCACTAAATAATTAATTATCATTTAAGTGCATAAACCATCTCGCCCAGTATATACTGTCCATTAACAACGTTCACAAATGCCATAAGCTGTCCAATGTTAGCTTTTCAATGTTAAAGGGTTCATAATGTAAGCACAGGATTATTATAGTAAGCCTAAGTACTTCGTACCTGGAAGTTACGAAGTAATGGATTTTTTTAAACAATATTTAGGCCTACCGATAAGTTTGTACAATGGAGTATAAATTACAATAGGCTACTGATACTTTGTATAGGCTGGAATATAAATACCAATACTGAGTACTGACACTTTGTACAATGGAATTTACTGATACTTTGTATAATTGAATATAAATACTGATATTGATACTTTGCACTAGTAGATGAAATTTACTGATACTATGGAATGTACAATGGAATATAAAATACAATAAACTTGTGATACTTTGTACAATGTACAATTGAACAAAAAATACAATTCTGATAAGTAAAGAACTTGAAACAACTATATTACTTTAGTAGAAACAACTGTATTACAATTACACATAATTCATCAATCTATTATGTGCTCCGCAGATGGCAGGTCCAAGGCAAAAAATATTATATGAATAATACATTATTTATAATACAAAATGATTTGATTATTCAAATCGATCAAAACCAAATAGCGGTTTAACGTCCGGTTCATCGTCTGACAACGATATCAGGGATATATCCAGCTTTTAATTGAATAGGCTTAGACGAATATGACCCGACAAATTGTCGCCCGACGAACTGTCGCCCGACGAATAGTCGCGATACCATTATAGCCTAGATTTATATATTTTAATGCAGTAGTACTACTAGCGTTACTTCTAGTTCATACAATAACAACATCGTTGAGATGACGTTATCGATAGCGCTGTATAGATCAATCCTGCAATCATATCGACATACAAGATCAATACACGTCCAGCCATTGATAACAATACTGTAGGCTGCTGTGGTTATGATGAATGCTTGACTTGAGCATAAATCAATAGCCCGCTATTATAGATCATCCTATCTTACACACTTGTAACTAGAGGGGCATGAACTCTGCGTAATACACAATATAATATAAAAATATCGTCCTTCGATACTGTACAGTGCTCAGATTATTTATTTATTCTGATTCACTCAAGAGTCACTATTTAGTATATCTATTCTAGACCAAACGATTCAATTATAATTATTTAACGAAAAAGAGCATAGGCTCATAGGTTACAATTACAATATTTTATACATGCATCGTCGTTTAAACCAGTTACTGTACTTGTAAATGTTATCAGTCATAATCTATGCCATGTATTCAGTATCCCTTGTAACACAACATCCTTCTTAGTTATATAAGTTCAAGTATCGAATACTATCGATAGTACTGGTCATAACAATAGCATATATTATGCCTACAAGCAATCAATCACATTTATTTATCACCACATACATTTATTTTGATGCACTAAATTTGGTTCTAAAATTGTCGAACGTGCGAAATAACGGGAATAAAGGTTACAATAAGTGGCACTTACATATTCCGAGTTAACTTACTTAACTTATTTAATCAGTACTTAGTAATTACCATATAAGCGTAAAATTATTTTGCGTATGTGCTAAATATTTCAGCCATTAGTTCCGTTATAATATATTTTCACTTCAATCTATAAAAAAATCATTTTTAAATTTAGTCAAACATTTGGAAGAAATGTGTGGGTATTTAGTGTTGTTTTAGTGGGTACAAAAAGCACGGCTGTTTTGGGGTACGTACCCAGGTGTCCCGACCTATATGTTTCTCCATATTCTAGAAATCTGTGAGTTGGGCCTGCTATAAAGTTGGAAACTGAATGGATAACTTATGCGTGAGCACTACAAAGCTGTGTAATGTGTTTTGCACCACTCCAATTTAATTTGATCTTAATTTATTTTGATCTAAAACCTGTGAGATCAAGCTAAGAATCTCTCCTATTTCAATGACTAATAGTACTGGGTTTCACAATTGAAATCGATGTTCTAGGATTTGTCAATATTTCTAAACATTTCTTACCAACACCAGTTATATCGTCTGGTTGTATTGATTTTCATTCTCATCAAAACATGGCTGACCTAGGCCTTCATGTAGGATATTTCATACAATCAAACATAACAACTCCATAATTGCTCCGATAGGCTACTGTTTGAAATAGGTCGACTAAAATATAACATAATATATAAAAATAGCATAAATATATAAAGCATAATTTTGGCATAGGCTACTATATAAGCAATATAATCAAACATAATGTCAAAACAATGGAGAGGTATAACGAGAGCAAGGTTATTCCAGTCAAACTGAAATAAAACATTCATTTCCATCTTAATATCGTATTTAGCCACTGTGCTGCCTTTATTATTTCTATAATTTTAATACTGTGTATTACAAGTATAGCCCTAGTATTGCATACACAGCATAAATGTAGCATGATACAACACCGTTCAATACAATGTTCATCATAACTTAATTAAACATGATTAGTTAATTAATACAAGCCTGCAATGAATTGGCCTACTGAGCACAGTTTTGACAATACATACATGTATGCTATCTTCAGGAGCCATCATCCATGTGTCTGTTGTCACTAAGTGATGGCGTACAGAATTATCCCGGGTCAATTTTCGTGAACCCGACCAAATCCGCCCAGACCATCAGCAGACCCGACCCAACCCAACTCGCAACATCCTCTATAATAATCCCTTAAACCGTTACGCATTAGGCAGTAATACAGTATAATGATTAAGACTACAATGCTTGGGTTGGTTGTCTATTGTCAAATGTGTTGTCATATGACAGTATCTACGTGTAAGTCATAGTCATGTGCTTGGATCAAAGTCTGACTCATAGGTCTGCTGCATCAGAACGGAGGCCCTATTGAATGCTGGTTTGCAGGGGGTGGGGGAGAAAATCACATTTGTGAAATGTGATTTACAAAGCCTTTTATCAAAGGCCTTTTCACTAGTTAAAGCTATATTTGAACCGACCCGATTCATGTTAATAAAAAATTTGTTTTTCACAAAATTTTTTAACTTAGACTGAGGTAATCGATTATAGCCCACGCTACGGTCATAGGTTATTGCAGAGCTCTTATGTTAATGTACCGGTAACTAATTGTATTTTATGATTTTATGTTTTAGTTTCCATATCTGTGATATTATATTGGATGTTTACAAAATCTGAACCGACCCGACCCGAGCCTTGAATAAAAAAAATTTGACCCGACCCAACCCGACCCGACGATGAACCCGACCCATGAGCAACTCCGACGGAGCATTCAGATGCTGATATCGCCATTACTAAACTAAATGCAATTACATGGCAAGTAACCTTATAGCTCTAGAACTACACACTGTGCTAACTAGTTTGCTGTTAACTTTAAAAATATACATAAAGTTGTTATTTTAATTATTAGGAATTAAGGGATAAATGTCACTCGCTAGATGGATACTAGAATAGGCATTTGTTATTTTCATAAGCTAATTTTACTCACCCTGAAACCAGTCAAGTATTTAAGATTTATAAATTGTTTGTTTCAATATTTTTATTGAGATATTACAGAACAAAGTTTGACGTATTAGAGATATTGCAAAAACACCGTGAACCAGTTATCTGGCCAAATACTAGACCACGTGAAGTTGAATAGATATGTATATATGTACAGGTCGCGTACCTTTGGATTGAGTAAGTTCTACGTTGTACTGCGTCCTAATACGTTGTACAATATATAGCCATATTTTTACACATAAATTCTTTGGCAACGTTAACATTCTATGCTCCACACAACACGTCAGGTTCACAGTTCAGAATGTAAACACTACACACTAGGCTAAAAGTACACGTAGCACGTAGCCTATAATATTAATATACTGCCTACGGCTTGTGATATATATTCTTATAATTTGCAATAGAACTTTAAACAATAATAGGCCCTATATACTACAAAATTTGCCTACACAATGCACAAGTATGTTCAAGACTTGACTTTCATTGTAACATACGTTCATCTCTTCTTAAATCATCCAGCATACCTATACGGTTTCTTCCTCGTCCATGCTGGACATGATCTGAGGCTTAAAATAAAGCAGATTACTAACCTACCGGAACTAACATAATAACACCCATTTCTTCTAGTCTCTTTAGAGAAACATTCACTACCTAATAGGCCTACTATATTTCATCGGTATGCCCTACATAATAGACTACATTGCATAATATTGGATAAAAATATATTATATATTGGCTGAGCCTAATTATGATTTATTGTCTAAAGAGAAATTCATAAATCACAACAAACAATTAATGCATCCGAGTCTAGAAATCCCGACATCTGGTGACATATGAATGATTATTACAGGACGTAAAATCATATCGATCATCTATTGTTTCATGAATATCTAGACAAAGTTTTGCTAAAATAATTTACAAATTTTTTATTAATGTGCAATTGTGTATCCAATAGCACATTTTCACTAAGCTTTTTATTTCACCATATGTTTTAAGACACCTACAATACAATAGAGAGAAACAAGACACTAGTTATGCCTTTTCATGAATGACACAGGAACAAGGAATGCTATTTTTATATTGAGGAATGTCTGCGAAAGGGCCATAGAAGTGACTTTAACTAGGCATCTGATAGAGTTCGACACAGCAGACTACTCAATATGCTACAAGATTTTGATTTAGATGGAAAAGATAGAAACGCGATAGATTGCGGAATAACACTAAAAGAAACTCCAATAAAGCAGGTGGAAAATTTCAAGTACTTAGGTACTTGGATAACTAATGATGTAAAATGCGACAAGGAAATAAAGGCCAGAATTGCCATGGCAAAGGATACATTCTACAACTAACTAACATCTTCCATAATCACAATATACGACTAAGCACGAAAATGAATGTCCTTAATACATATGTATATTCAATTCTACTCTATGCTAGTGAATGTTGGACACTGTCGACAGCTATGACCAAAAGATTAGAAGCTGTTGAAATGTGGTTCTATAGAAACATTTTGCGCATCTCTTACACCAGACACATTACGAATGAAGAAGCTTTAAATAGGATGGCAACAACAAGAATTATATTAAATGCTGTGCGGAACAGGCAGATGAGCTTTTTTGGTCATGTTTTGGGGAATTAAGAAATAGAAAACATAATCATAAGCGAAAAAATTGAAGGAAAGCGTGGCAAAGGAAGACAACGAATTATCTATACAAAGAGTCTCAGTAAATTGGATGAACGTTGAAGAAGTAGAAATTAGTAGATTTGCTGGAGACAGAGATTTTTGGAAAACCATGACCGTCAAAGCTGGAAACCGGCAGGTCACCTGAAAGAAGAAGAAGAAGAAATTGATGATCAACTAATCGAAACTAGAGTTTGCTTGCGGCATTTCTGTTTCGCTTCCGGTGTCACCGGTGTTTACAGTTTTATTGGCTCATATATCAATATCCGGAGAAGGTAGTGTTGCTGTGGAAGAACAGGCCGTTCTTGTTCTTGAGTTTTCTCTTCAGCATAAGATAATCTCAGAGGTTATCTAAAGACTAAAGGGCCTCTAATGATTTTCGATTTGTTATAAATGTTAACTTCCGGTTAGGGCTGGGGTTGCGGCCAGATTTAGTCCCCAGAATGTATTCTACTACAGAGAGAGTAGGAGAGAGAGAGAGAGAGAGAGAGAGAGAGAGAGAGAGAGAGAGAGAGAGAAGTGAGAGATAGAGTGAGAGATAGAGTGAGAGAGAGAGAGAGAGATAAAGGGAGAGAGAGAGAGATACAATAAAGTATGTTTGTGATATTTATTGCCAGATGATGGTCATGAGAACCATAGCAGAGCAGCTGATGTATATTTCGAGCTTCCTCAGAACAGATGTCGTTACAAGGCGACCCTCTGTAAGCGGAATTGGCTGGATAAATATATATATATAACTGGGAACTCTATAAAGCGGTTTCACACCGCCGGCGCGAGAGAGTCTTGCGGGTAAAAATAACTAGTTGTTTTTGTTGTCTATTCTTAATCAAATGTAAAGGTAAAGATGCACCATGAATCAGTATTGACTCGTGAGTTCGGAGCTGATCCCGATCACTAAGCGATTTATGCAAACAGGTGACAATGTCATTAATCTGACGGCAAGATCGCCAGCCCCACTGTCGACCCCGTAGCACCATGCGCTAGGCCCGTGTCTACTTTCGTAATCTTCTAAAGTAGTCACCAACTACGTAGGCTACTAGTTGCTTTCAATTTACCGACCCACGAAGGGATGGAGGGCTTTGTTGGCCATTGGTTAATTATAATTAGTAGTGGATAATATATAATTAAGATTTAACGTCCTTTGCCTCATTAATGGATGATATCTGGGACTTTCGGTAATAATTATAATTACGATAGGATAAAAATTATTATAGTCTGTGAACGAGTATATTTAGTAGATTGCCTCTCATTTCAATAGTATGGCAGGGTTTGGTAGAAACATGTTTGTATCTAGCTGATTCCATTTAGTCCTGTTATCGGTCTCGTTCCATGCGAGCGTCGCTCCCTATTTGACATATTGTGGGACCGTGCGTTGGTTGTGAGAGTGTAGTTAGCTGTGAACCAATCAGAATCAGAGGTCGTGTGGCGGTCAGCTGGTTTAACCCTTACCAATCATATGGCGTCTCCAGCGTTACATTCACGAATTTTCTCTGTGGATCAGATATCATCATCTCCAGTGTGACATTATACTTCGACTCGTATAACAAAATATATCAGTGAATGGCAATTTCTGCCCTGGGCCTGCCATCTGGCGGATCACCCATTGCGTAATTACTGGCTTAGACATGTATTTACACCAACAACACACTGGAATACTCTACGTTTGACAATTTCAAAGAAATTTGTGATTGTACATACGAGTAGAATAATAATCACAACATACCTTCTTAAGTGAAGTTAATTATATATGTGAGCATAAAATGATCTGATATATTCAAGCTGATCAGTCAGTATACACTAAAAAATGTGATATAATTTTGATTGCTAAGGGCTAATGCATGAAGCTCTCTGGTCCTCACTGTCACGCAACTTTTGACTGACTCTTTCATTTCGGTAATCTACCCCTACTGACTTAATTACCGAAGTGACCTATATATGTAATTGCACATTTCTGTGATCTATTCTGCATCAATCAATGATTATCAATCAATCAGTCAATCAATCAATAGTCAAATAAGTCGAGTGGCCGGGCCACTATTCATTCCATTCTTAATTGAATGGCTGTTTACACAGGGCTGTTTACATCCGAAGTAAAAAATTACAAAAATCAATCAATTAATAAATCATAACATTGGATAGATAGAGAGATCGATTGACTGCTATTTGTTTCTGATTATAACAACTTCCAGGGACATTTTGAAAGTGCAAGAATGTTGGTCGGAGAATCTGAGAAGCAACCCAGACTGCGAGACGAGGAGGACTATTGATTATTACACCGACAGGGATTATAAAGTATTTGAAGTGGTCAGTTCATTCTGTCTGCAACAAATTTCAGGTATTAAAATTCTTAATGGTCG
>JAQFZF010000417.1:0-18115 GCA_034695365.1 Enchytraeus norvegicus
CTCATAGGAGAGTCCACAGAAGGGGACGAGTTCTGGAACATATTTGTGCACTGCCTCGAGAACTTTGGATCTGTGGACTGTGTTGAAAGCATTAGTGAAATCGAGCTTTGCTATCACCGTGTCTGCAGGCATGTTCTGTACGTAACGTCGCACTGCATGCATGGCTGCTTCACACCCCCCTCTCACTCCTACACCCACTTGCAGTGGCTCCAATTAATCAGCCATTTTGTTGATAGCAAAAGCGTTAGCACACTTAGCTGCTAGCCTGCGCCCACAGCAATAGGCCTGTTTCCACCTGCTTTCTTCTCTAGGGCTATTACATTGGAGCCAAAGAAGATGGGAGTGACTGATGGAGGACACCGGCCACTGAGCAGGACGTTGATGAACGCCGCGAGAACAGGGAGGAGTTGAGCTCCCGCTTCTTGACACATGACGAGCTCAACGACATGTTGAGGCCTGACACTGTCTGGACCTCCTGCTGAACCTGCGGGAAAGCTGCGCACAGCCTTCATGACGTCTGTCTCAGTAACCTGAGGTACCAATCATTGGAGGGGGTAGACATATTCATTGTATTGGATGACTGGGGGTGTTTTTTCACAACTCATTATAGGTGTGATCATTGACCTCTGCCAGCTTCTTTGAGGTTCCCTTCTTCTATCTTGGACGAAACCGTAGCAGAAAGGATTTCATCGTGAGAGCGTGACTTGACTTTCCTCTATTTTATTGTGCCTGTGCTAGTGCCTTCTGAGAGCTTATCCGATGTGTCGCCTGATGCACGTTTCTTGTAACTTGATTATGTGACTAAATAACAAAATATTACTATTCTTAAGAATTATAGCAACTGGTACATTTTAAAATTTGAAAGTAAAGACATTGAAAGTAAAGACATTGAAAGTAAAGACATTGAAAGTAAAGACATAAGAATATGTGAATAAGTAATATGATCCAGTTGTTTCAACCATATCAGTTCGGTTAAGTCTAAACGAGTGCCTGGACCAAGAGTTTGAGTACAATTTCTATCAAGCTTAGTATTGTGGCATCGTATCAGTTACTTCTTTTTTATCCATATATTTACACACATGCCAAACGCGCATGCTAGTTTCCATTCTTAGTTGCTGTTATTGTGTTTATATTTTGATTTTTTAACACTGATTGTAGCTTTACCTTTTGATATCGCCTCATTGGCTGCCAGTTCAGATATACGACTAGCCTTGCATCTTCCAGGCACCGATACGCACCTGTACCCAGGGATTCGGCAATTGAACTGTTATATTAGTACAATAAAAGATTGTGCCACAACCTTTCATTACACTATTAGACTGAACTGGGATAGTTTCTCAATGCCTTTATTATCCCTGTTGTGCAGATGATAAAGCAACTGTCCGCTGTTGATGATCAACTCAAGCCTCAGTTAGACGAGCTGTTGCGGAAGATGAAAGATGGGGAACTGGTTCAAGTCTGTGATCCAGTGACGTCACTCAATGACGTCAATATAGACACACTACTTCAGTTTGGACAGGCAATATCAAGGTACGGCCAACTTGCTATGGTTATCGTATTGTTTATTCACATTTCAAATCCCCATGTACTAAGCTCTCACAAAGGTTTTTACTGTTTTGCTTAATAATGAGCATTTCATTGATTCATTGAATTTGACCCATAGGTAGGTTGAATCCATCACAAGGTCTTAGCCTTTACTAAATTATGATGCTTTAAGTTAGAAAGACTGTAGTTCTGAGATAGTTTTAGTAAATGATGCTTCGTCTAATGGAACGTCTTATTTTACGTAGAGTCGATTTTTTAATGCTGTCAGAAAAGATTGTAAGTTAATTATCTTTCTGTTAATATTTATTATATATTTCATTTTCAGTAAGAAGAAAGTGTCTAAAGCAAAGTTGGGGTATGTATTTTGCACGTTCTTTTATGTTGTTTATTTAATGAATTCATTAAATGCATTCACGTGTACTTTCGCCATACTGTATTCTACTAATCCCAGAGTCGCATTAGTAGACTAACCCTTGACACCTGTGATGTCAGCACAGCTGTCGCACCACACTGTCATTCTCACACATTCTCTGCACATTGTAGCTCACTATTAGTTGAATCTCAGAAATACAAAATAAACAGTGTAGGAAAATTCAGTCTAGCCTGCTAAAGGCAAAATTCAAAATGGTAAGACTGACAAGTCTGAAATTTAAGTGACGTATTGATCTAGTACACAGAAGACGTGGCATGAAGCACATCGCTCTTCACTGCATCTTCTGCGATATTCTCCTCAATCAGTCTCTCAATCAATGCTAATTTAAGGTCTGTTTCAGTATCTTACGACGACAGCAGGGACTTCTCCAGTTATATGTGCAGTTTTCGGTTGATCTATGATCTAGAATTCTTTGGAGTACTATACTATATTGTGTTGCCTTCGTGAAACAGATTTCATTAATCATAGATCTGTAATTGAAACATTGTTTAAACTGTATGTGATGTATGTACAGAGACGTGCCTGATGTTGCTATGGAAGTGGAAGATGATTTAGAAAAAGAGGAGGCAGAAGGGTTAGTGGATGAGAATGGAAGAAGAGCTATCAACTATCAGGTATTTCTAATTATACTTTCTTTAAGTACTTTATCGAAGTGCCTACTAGCCACTTTATTAAATGCTGCCGTTGAGAATTATCTATCATTTAAGTTCGTTTTAAATTATATTTTATGTTCTTGTAAATTTTTTTTCTGGCGTCAGCTGAGCGATTTTTATTGCATGCAATTCTGCAGCTGTGTGATTATGTAGGCTTATCAATCAAAAGTTTGAAAACAATTGTAAAGAAATATTTTAGAAAGAAATTAGGTTGTTCTGTTGGTTGTATATAATAATCTATTGTTGTATTGCAAACGAATGAATTATTGTAATTTTTGAATAACAAATAATTTACAATAATAATTTTCACTGTGAAATTGTCCATGGCATGGCACTGTATTGTTTGCATGCCATATATTGTTGGAGATAATCTTGTTTGCTGACGTGGCTCCTTTCCTTCCTTAATGACTTCATTAGTCGGCTTCTACAAAACACTTGCACTCCTGCAACTTTCGGTTGGTTCATGCTCAAGATTGCCGGATCCGACACATTCTTTTATATAGAATCAATCAATCAAGCAATATTATCATAATGAAATAATTAATAATTATTGCTATTATTGAATGAATATTTTTCTTTAATATATTAATGACTAATATATTATAAGTAATAGAAGGAAGGAAGTAATAGAGGGCAGAATTGTTGGAAAGAGATTCAAAGGAAGACCAATAATTTGAATGTATTTATGATGTGATCAAAGAAGCATATGGATATGAAAAGAAAGACTGAGGATAGAGAGGTATGGAAACGTTATATGTCATAGACCTGCCATTAGGCAGTACACTGAGAGAGAGAGAGAGAGAGAGAGAGAGAGAGAGAGAGAGAGAGAGAGTGAATGAGAATATATTATAATAATTCAACTATCACTATAGACTGCAATGTAACCAAATATCAATTGTATTTGTGTTTAGATTGCTAAGAACAAGGGTCTGAAGCCACAGCGTAAGAAGGAGCTGAGAAATCCTCGTGTGAAGCACAGGGAGAAGTTTCGCAAGGCTCTCATCAGACGTCGCGGACAGGTAAATACCATGTTCTACTCAATCTCCATTTTCATATTCCATTATTTTACAATTTTTCTACAATTTTTGCAACTATCACATCTAATGTTTTACAAAGTAATCTGCATTAGCTGCAGTGGTTTTAATTGCACAGGGCATGACTTTTTGTGTTGCATAACTTGCATATATGTGAATCTCGTTACTTCCTCACATTGTTAATATCATTGAAGATTTTTGGTCTCGGTTTGCAGATATTATATTGTAAAATATATTGTTCATGTCGGTGTTGTTAGCTGATAATTTTATCTGTGCTGCATTCCTCCATTCTCCTTAGTTCTCAGACATCATCCCTGGATGAGGAAACGGATGTTAAACCTAAAGAACCTAGCTTGTCACAGTTTCCTTTCACTCTACATTTATTATCTTATACGTTTTCAAATAGATCCTGACTTGATAATTCACCCGGAATTACCAAGTAATATCAATTGCTGTATCAAGCTGTATAAATGTTAAAGAGATGTAGCCTGTCATGTGTGAGCTTTTATCAATACTTAAATGTGTTTGCAATCTTATGGAGATCGTTTACTTTTGTATCTTGCACATCTCCTATCTCATGAAATGAAAACACCTGTAGCAAACTTGCAATGAAATACCATAGTGTTTATTAAACACTATGGTATTTCTTGCAATTTTGCTAGAGGTGTTTACATTTCACACTGTTTTAACAAATTCATAGTGAATACTGCATTATATTCATAACTCCCTGACAGCATCCTTGGAATTAGGAAACGGAGTTTAAATCTTCATAATTATTATTTGTCTACTATTAATTCTACTCACTATTTTATTACAGATACGTGAGGTCAGGAAGGAAGACACGAGGTACAGCGGTGAGGCTTCTGGTATTCGTGCTGGCATCAAGAAGAGCGTCAAGTTGAAAGTGTGATTTCCTTCTCCGCTAAAATGACTTTTTAGTAGTTAATTTGTACAATTTATATCTTGTGGTATCATTTACTCTAAAGAAAAAACCAATCAGAATATTACTAGATTTTGCTATCAAGCATGATCATTTTGCTACATTTGACTCAAATCCTGAATACATTGTTATGATGTAAAATAATGATTTAATGTTTTGACATTTAATTAATTATAAAAATGAAAATTAATTACTTTAATATCCACAATGGTTGGCGGAAATAATTCTAGTATCGTGTACTTCAATTTAAATCAAATTAAATACCATTGGCTATTACCTCGGATATGGTTAACTTGTAAAATTCATTTATTTAAAATCAGCCTTCTGTTATTACATAATACCCTATGTTACAGCGACTGCTGTTGGGGGGGGGAGGGGGGGTTCAGTTCAACCCCCCTAGCTCGACAAGAGGACCACCCTAGGTCAAGGGGAAAAGAGAACCGGGGGTGGGTCGATAAAGGTTGAAAAGGGGGTATTTAAAGGTCGAAAACAAAAACAAAAAAACCGAGCCCCTAGCTAATTTCTGACCCCCTAACTCATTAAATTCTGACAAATACCACCATACGCCGGCAAACATAAGAATAGACCAACCGAAAGTTGCACGTGTTTTGTTGAAGCCGACTAACGCAATTTTAAGGAGATCCCTCAGAAAACAAATTTATCGCCAAGAAAATATGGCATACAATAATATATGCCATGGATCTGTCGTAAGGCAGTGCACTGACAGAGATACGAATAAGGTGTGATGATAAATGGTTAAATAAGTAAAACTGGATTGCTATCTTTTAACTGTGCTGTTAACAAGGCTTCAACCATCAAGGCCAAGGCCTCAACCCTAAAGCCTGAACCCAGTTTATAAGACCACTGCGTCTAATCGCCTACTGTTAATATGAAATCGTGTGGCTTTTCAATCAATCAATAAGTACATTTCTAAAGCGTCATTCTATGTAAAATGCCACTACCTGCTTTATTCACTCTTACGAACATGCGCAGTTGACGGGTTCAATTCTCCTGACTTCGCACGGGTACGTAGCGTAGCCCCAGCTTTGTACCATGATATACGGATTTCTAATTTAGTTATTTGTCAGTTTGTGTACATTTATTCTACTAAATTCCTCAGGACACTCGATAGGACACTCGACAAAATCCAATAATATAATGTAAGAACGACAACTCGGCGGCCAATAGCATTCATAGCGGAAAACGCTTTAGTTATCATATTACATTAGCCTACTGCAGGCTAATGCACGGGCGTCCATCCCCCCAATATTGACCAAATATATTGGCTCAAAATTGACCACCATAGCGGTCTTGCCCCTCCCAAATTTCGTCTCCCCCCCCCCAATATTCTAGAAATTCGGCTTGAATTTCTTCCGCTCCCCCCCCCCAATTCTTTAGGTGGCACAAGTTGCGCCAGCTGCTAGGCCTATATGGATTGGAGGCCCCTGGGCTATGGCTACAGTGTAAAATTGTTATTTAGGCCTACAACATAGTGTTGGCAAATTTAGATTGTAGGCTACCCCTCGCAGCCTGCTCAAATTGACAACGAGTGGGGATGAGTTTGTAGAGCTAACTCTCCCGTGGGCTACCTACTGTGTTTATGAAACTCGTTGAGACTCTAGACTTTACTAGATGGTTGCGAAAAGGATCTTCAAATTCGTCTATTACTTCTCCATCAGATTTTCTACCTCCCGCTGCAATGCGTCCAGTCACCGTTATATCCTTTTCTAATAGAATTAAAGCACCAGCCGCGGTCTGTCAATAAACGGCAGTGTACAGATTGACATCACATCATTCATTTTGTAATAAATGTTGTTTTCCTTTAATAGGCCAATACATATTCATTTATTTTAATTCAAACTGACAATCTCGGTTAGTTACATGACATCAACTGATAACAGTATGCAATAAAATGTAATGATTACAAAATAAACATGAACAAATAGAACAGTAAATACACAGAACACATCTAAGCTTCTTGTAGATACTTTGTATATAAAGACATACTGTCATTGTACAATGACAGTATAAAGATGGTTAAATTCCGGTACCGGTTACGAAATTGGTAAGTATTATTACTAATTACGTATTTTAATTGCTAAATGTCCTTACAAGTCATTAAACTAGAATTAGATTTTTGCCGGCATCGTAAAGTTTCATGCGAGCTGTTATAATTGGTCAGACAACTTCGCTTAGTGGGGAGCAAATAGCATCTGATAGAAACGTTTCTTGGCGTTGAATAAACATACTCATTTTAACAGAGGTAGAAGAGGAGCAAGTATAAACAGATGGCTTTTGCCCTTGACTATAATGTAATCTTCAAGGCAATTTTTCACAGTTTCGATAACACGGCAATAATTATTTACAGCCAGCGACAACTTTGTGTTAATTTTATAGACGGCGTGTATCAGCTAATAATATATGCTTAATCAGTGAGATGTAGAAGTCACAAATAATTCAAAGGCCAAGGTTTCAGCAATGAATTAATTACATTTAAGGAGATACAAGCAGATAGTTGAAATATTCTAAACCCCGTGCAGTAGTCGCTGGTTGAAATTATGCAGCTAAAGGATAAATTCTTAGTGTATTATATTAAGATAACTACTAAGCACAACTAGCCTGTAGTTACAATTTGTTACAAAGTTAATGGATAGCAAACGTTAATATACATATATTATACAGCTGCGTTAATTTAACTTAATTTAATAGTCTTACAATAATTATCGTTAGTCAATATAGGCCTAACTGTATGAAAATATTCAGCGGAAAATGTCTGCTAACGGTTAGTAAAGTAACCTACACAATATTGTTGTAGATTATGTTAACATCTTAGGCCTAACATAGCATAAACATAATATCTATAATTGGTCAGGAAGCATCAGATGATTGTTTAGGACCCATATAATGGACAATGGAGAGCTAAGTAGCCATGGAGCAAGCCTACATTTATAAAAGATGCATTGGTTATTGGTTATTCTACGATAATAGGCCGATAGACCTCGTCATTACGCGGATGTAGGGGGCGGGAGGCCATGCCCCAGAGCCGTAGCCTATTATACATAAGGCTGACTAGGCTTAGGCCTAGGGGCCACCAGCATCTGGGGCCCATGATCGCCCATCATGACATTTTTCACTGGAAGAACGTTCTTAAAGATTTCCCGTGTTTAAAATATTCAAGCAGCTATATAGGCTAATCGAAACATTTTTATTGTTTACATTCGCCAACATTTTAGCCAATAAGATTGTGTTTTGTAAGCTCAACAGGTTAGACTCGTTTATTCGGCAAAGGTTCCCCACCTAGGTATTGATAGCGTTACCATAATAAAAAAAATTGTAGCCAACAGACGGGCTTTATTTATGGCTATATTCGCTGAAATTCCACCAAAGTGTGACTTTTCTTAAACATGGTAGCTTGTGGCCCAATCTAGACAACAAATAGGAATTGAGCGTACGCTCATTGGTTTACTTTCTGTCTTACAGTGTCATTGCTCGAAAATCATGTATTATTTGAGCCAATCGTGTAGAAATAAACATAAAGCGTCTTGAAGTGTGCGGCAAAGTTTATCCAATGCTTCCCCGATCTAAAGTCCTCTTAGGCCTTGCATCCTAGGTTATGACCTCCTAGGCTATGACCTCTTAGGCTATGACCTCCTTGGTCATGACCACTGACCAGTGGTTATATGGCCGACGGGGGATTGGTGAAGTGGTTAGCGTTCTTGTGTCACAATCGATTAACGGCTAGTGGCGTGTTACGATTCCCAGGTCAGTAAATAGAATATGCCCGCTACCCTTGGGCACGGGTGCGAATCGGTGCCTGGAATATGGAAGGTTAATCGTTTATCTGCGCTTGCAGATATTGTGTCTCTATCAAAAGCAAAGATACGATTTAACAGTTCCACTGCAGTTCACCAGGTCGAACACAAGGTCGGCGGTATTTTTACCAGGTCGTGCGACCTGGTGCGACCTGGTGTGGGGCCACCACTGGGTGAATATCGAGGGGCCCAATGAAGCTCAAGCCTAGGGACCCTGCCATGGCACTGCCTACACTGCACAGTGACCTAAATCCAGATCTGTGGAGCCTATATGAACTGTTTGAAAAAACTGAATATAACCTAATTAATCAACTATTCAACAATCTCAACTATTTTACCTTTCCACAAATTGTAGTTCAGTTTTTAAACTTTTTACAAGGCCATAGTCAGCTTTCCGTTGACGTTTACAAGTCAGAATGTTGTCTCTAGAGCATTAAGTGTTGGCTCTTCAAGTTACCAGTACTTGGTTATACAGGCAACTAATAGCTGTCAGACGATCACTTGACATCTCTAGTAATCTCTTCAATGAAACAGCTTCATATCTTAACACGATATTCTATCACACTCAATTCAGTACTGTGCGTATCATGAGCTTTATTGTCAATTCGTGCTGCTCGTTAGCTTTCAGATATCTTTCAGAGAGCCTCCTTGGTCTAACGGCAGCACTGCGGCCTCTGAATCATGAGGTCGCGGATTCAAAGCCCAGTGAAGACTACGAGTTCTAAGCCTTGACAAGATATTTTACTCTCCATTGCTATAATAGAAAGCAGTACAGTCGGTGTACATTTACCAAGACATGCTCTAACGACTGCGCTAGCTAGCCGAATTTGGAAACGAGTCCCGGCTATCTCGCGAGATCAATAGTATGGGCTATTATTATTTTATTTCAGATAATTTGTGTTTAAAATACAATACAATAAGAATTTAACGTTCGTTACCAGAAGGCGATGTCAGGTACATTTCAAGTAGAATATGTAATTGCAAGTAGTTGTAATCCCACAGAACATGTGCACACCTGCCAATGCATAGACCGAAGAGAAAGCGAGATCCGAAACAGTGAAAGTCCATTAGCCAGGGCAAGGGAGTCTGATTAAACAGATCTGAGTTGGAAACAAAACGGTGGGTTTTCACCTTGCCCTGAAATATTGTAATATTAATCTTTATTACGCCAGATGGCAGATAACCAACAGACAAACACGCATGAAAAACAACAAACCAAACAACCCACAGTGCAAGATAGACCAAGGTGCATAATAATAACAATCAGTTGGATCTACACAAGTAGTCCTAAATGTATTGTACACCAACTTCTAAAGCTGAGATTAATAGGAGGCCCAATAGCCAAATTAAAATCTCAAATTGATCAGACTAAGATTATCAAGTGTCTTTAATTTAGCTAAAAATCTTTTTTTACGCATAATATATCTATCAATATATTGTACATCTCCATACAAAATCTTAATCTTACGTTTTCTATCTGAGACACTTTAAATATTTTAAACAAAGCTTTATTAAAACTAAATTCTATACATTGTATTTAGTACCAGTTGAGTTAAGACTGCAGGATGGTTGACGATATTAGCTGAGCATGATATGAAGGTCTATCAAAGTTTTTAAATAATCTTAAACGATAGAGTTGACATTTGTTTCCTTCATCTAAAGGTAAGTGTAACTTCTGTTTGCCACAAGGATACTGTCAGGGACGACGAAACGTTTCAAAGAAATGATGAAGATATTTTATACAAAACTAAATAATTGGTAATATTAATCTTTCCACCACAGCACTGACTTTATCTGTTACCTGCCTCATTTAGAACTTCTCTGTTAAGATATCATTCGTGCGGATCGGAGCAAAGTGACGGCAAACAATTCGCTCTATCTAACATACACGAGTTCTCAAGCCATTCGTCGCCATATCAATTTAAGACTCGGTGACTTTCGGACGAGGTATTAAAAGATGACTAAGTGCAGTGATTTGTCGTCCTTGAGATTTGTTTGAGTGTGTTTAGCGACAAGCTCAGAAGCTTGAGACATTTTCTAAGGCCCATATAAAGCAAACAGAGAACAAGTAGTCACTTACTGTAAGGGAAGTTTAGCTTGTGAAATTGTTAGCGGATCTAACTTTAAGCCATCTTGCAACAATATTGAATTAAAGTGAAAATGTTTAATACCGGTACCTAAAGTTACACGTAATTCCTTCCAACTGTATTGTGCTTAATGGTTTGAATCTGAAGATGTAGAATAAAGTCCGAGAACATGAGAAAACACCAATCGATGACTGCATGTGTTTTTCAGATGGTCTACTAACTCAGATGCTGCTGTGAAGGGCAGAGTGACCATGACTTCTGTGTACTTAACCTTTTCCTCGCTCAAATTTCAGACTTTCAAAGATCTTGCCACATCGGGTGTACCAAGAGGCCAACAAAGCCCTCTATCCCTTCACGGGTCGGTTACCTGAAATCGGTTAGTACGTAGTAGGTAACTGTATCAGAAGATTGCACAAGTAAACACGGGGGAGGATATGTTGTATGATCGTAATAGAGGTAGAAAATGAAACTGGCGACCTTGCCGCTAGATTAATGACAATTGTCACCAGTGTGCCGAAAGCGCTTAGAAACTGGATCAGCTACACACTAGGATGACTCGGTGGTACCTTTATCTTTTAACAATAACAGAAGTGTCGAGTGTCACTATTACTATATGATACATTGAAGAGTTTGTAACCTATTATTAACTGGCGTCATATCCATCTATCAACCTTATTTTCTTCTGATTGATTGATTCAAGTTAGTTGATACTAAATATTGTCATGTCATCTTGTAGAATGTTATTTCTACAAGTGATATACTCGATAGCGTCTGACACATGTTGAATCCAAAACAATACAAGTCGATAATCGGTACCAATCCGTACGTTTACAATAAAGCTCTTGTAAATTATTGCTAATAAAAATACTTCAATTACTTACGTCGATACTTCGTTTCAATGATTTTCAAAAGAGCCAATATGTTGTGATACATGTTAATTGTGCATGTTTCGTCCTTGGCAAGAGTGAGTGGAAAAAAGAAAGATGAATGGGGGGGGGGGGGCGGATGGATTTGAAAGCAGAGAGGGCTGGGCAGCATTTTGTTCAGTAATTGCTTGCATAGAAATAACCTACTCTTTAGTAGGTATCTTTAGCTTTGTCCCGGCTGTATTGCCTAATCGGTAACACACTTGCATGAGAAGTAGGAAGACACGGGTTCAATTCCCAGCCGGTCTGTTTCAGAGAGTATCCATGTAGTACTAAACAGATGTATTTAAAAGTTATAGTCTAGGTATATAAAGCAGGATACATTGATATAAAGATACATTGTCCTTAAATATATTAAGCAACAGGTGGGGTGCTTGTCCGACAAAGCCTGCATTACTATTTGCATCTCATTCTCCCCGTTAATATAGCTAAAGAGAGATCCTACTTTGGGTTTTGTAGGTATTGGGAGGTTTGGGTTTTGGGTTTTGGGAGGTTTTGGTTTTGGGATTGGGTTTTGTAGGTTTTGGAGGAACCTAAAAGGGCCATCCTCGAATGAAATAGGCCGGGGCAGCATTGCAAAAAGCGGTCATGAAGTTAATCTTGCAATGACGAGGATGGAGGGAGTCAGCGCCACGGCCGGTACGCTGGGAGCAACAACAACAACGTAAAAGTTAAACGTTAAAAATGATAACTAATCTAATATCTATTCACCACTGTTTCACGTCCTTTTCTTCGTCCGTCTCATTTTCATCAACCTTGACAATGTGTTGATAAAACTAAGTTGACCACGTCACTATAGTTTATCAACATCTTCAGCTGAATTGTTTCTGAGAATTTAATTCTTAAAATCTGACAGGTTCGTCTTTCCTAGTGCAAGAAATAAACTATGAAGCATGCTAACTAGTGCCAGATATTAACTGGTATAACAACTAGACTTTATGTGTAACAATACACTGTCATCGAGTGTGTAGAATGAGATATGAAACATATCCTGGCTTCTGACAAGATATCGTTAATAGGGAGTCCTTGCAGTAGTACATACAGTGTCTGAAGTACCATCTCGTAGCATCTCTTATAATTCTCGCTTGCAATTGGTTCATCAAATCAATATAAGGCTGTTTCTATCTATTGTGCATATTAAGCTTATAACAGTGTGATAGTATCTGTATGTGTATATTTAATTCGTGAGTTTAAAATTTCTATAGAATTTATGTATAGGTCTTAGTCCTGCATTAAATAGCAAAGATCTAATCTGGATCTATACCGAAACAGTACAGTTTAAATAATTTAAGCTGGTTGACATCTGTCAATACATGGTAGCAATTTTACTGTAGTCTATAATTATTTATAAAATTAATTTCTACAGTCCTAAACTAGTAATGTAACAATCATTAGACTCTAGTAATTTGTAATAGGCTAATGATTGATTGACAATAATAAGACTGATGATCAATTGATTGATTAATAAGTTGGCTAATGATCAACTTATCAATTATTGATCAACTGATTGATCATTGACGCCCCTGACATCGCCTTCGGGTAAGGAACCGGACGTTAAATCCTCATTGATTGATTGATTGATCAGTCAACTTATTAATTATAGGTAATTTTACTGACAAATAAACTGACAGTAAAGCTAAAGCTGTAGGCTTCGATGTATGTTAACATTAACGTCTATTTCGTGTCTCCTAGGACACTGTCAGAGACAGACCCGGCTGGGACTCAAACCCGTGACGTCCTGCTTATCGAGCAAACATATTACCGACTACCCTTTCAAACCGTTAAACAATATGCCATTAATTACTAAAATACACACAAGTCTTATTATTTTAAGAAACTTTTATATATTTAATTTTCAGAATGATTTCTTACAAGAACTGGACTACATGAAATCTATTTCTAGTTTCCTATGTGTATTCCTAATTAAAGATGACACACAGCCAACACTAGACTTACCTCAATAACTATGGACCAACATCATAGTTTTGGAGATTATAAGCGGTCAAATCGTACCTACCCAATGCATGATGAAAGAGAGTCACCAATGTCACATCAGTATTTCCAGCTACATGATAACAGAGAAGAGCGTCACAGCAACGAGAATAAACTGTCACCGTCTGCCTTCTCTAAGTTCGAAAATAAAATATATTTGTCTACAAATGAATTACGGGTCTCACATTCCATCACTAACTGCTCTAAACGTGATTTTACGGAGATGAAATATTCGACAGCCCCAGATAGAGTTGATAAGTCTGCTTCTCAGACAGATGGGGACACTCAGCGTGTTTTAACATCACCTAGTTATCATGAATTATCACCGGAACTTGATTCATCATCTGCATTTGCAACAAAATCCCTCATCTCAAGGCAACCCAAAGAAAACTCATCTAGGCTGATTTTTGATACTCCCATAAAAAATTATGGCGTCGACTTGGATAAAAAGATAAACTGTTTGAAGCATCCTTTCTCCATAGACAATTTACTCAGAGATGTAAGGAAAGAAGAATCGGAGAATGTTGGAAATTTAACGCAACTTGAATTTAACGCTAAAAGATATAACTGTCAGACAAACAAGTACGAAAATTCTGAACAACAACTTGAAAATAAGGTTATATTACGAGTGACAGGTTTTAGGAATCATGATTATAACTCAATAGAAATGAGTAGATCAGAGAAAAGTACAGATTGTTTTCAACAAGGTGATTCTGTAAATCAAGCCAAAACTCAGATACTTGGCAGCAACAGTACATTATGTAATGTGTATAAAAAGTCAACCGACAATTTCTTAACTCCCGTTTCTGTATCGACGAAGAAGCCTTCGAGATTCTGTCATGCAAATATTGAAAGAAATGGAACAAGATCTCCATCGAAACTTGAGGATCTACAAAGTGGACCTATAAATCGCTCATCCGATGGCAATATATGCGAAGATAGAATAGCTAGATCGAATGAAAGTAGGGCAATGGACTATGAATCCATTTGCGAAGGTTCAAGGGATTTTCATAAACTTATTTCAAATCCTTCCAGGTTTGATTACCTCACAGCTATTCTTCCGCGTTTACGATCTTTCCTACCTCCCTCCCTTCCTCCTGCGATGCCTCCATACCTCAGTCTATCCTCCTTTCCTGCAGCGACCCACTTATCAACCAATCGGATCACGGGATTAGAAAGTAGGTCAGCAGCAGGTCCGACCTTGACCTCGTATCTCGATGTAGGTCACGATCAGTCACGTGGTCTGGATGTCTACTACAGACGAGCGGTCATTAATCGTGACTTCGTTCCAACAGCAGGTTAGCCTCGTTATTATGTCCTAACGTTCCTAATATCTCCCTCAGATAATGAACTTCAGTTAATCCGTAGCTGTTTTGCATTGTATTGTGCAGGCTTATGTAAAAATAGAAATGGGCAGCCCTGCTAACGGTCATTGGCTAATTCTGAGTTCTGAATAGAGCCGCGATTGGTTAGTAAAATAGATAGGCCTAAACAAAAAGTAAGATATTTTGCTAACAAAATATCTTATGCTTGGCATGGGGGAGGGAAATATACATAGAGGTAGGCCGAGACTGAGGTGGTTGGATGGGGTGTAAGAGACGACGGCTGGGGCTAGGACAACTGAAGGAGTAGGAAATTATAGACTTTCAAATATAGCTTGAAAATATAGACTTTCATTTCTTAAGCCATATTGGAATGAAAAAAATCAAATCATTTCAAATAACTATTGAACGTCCGATTCATCATCTAACGCTGATAGCAAGGGCGCTAAGGCGTTACATAGTGCGGATATATTAGGTTACAATAAATTCGAATTAGCTAACAATTTGTCAATGTGGAGTGTCGCAATTCATTCTAAACAAGAACCGAGCTGTTTGATATCACAAAGCTCTTGGAAAGCTTAAAGGAGGAGCAGTTATTTGTTGCATAGACACTTCATACTAGAGTGTTGGGTTACACAGTGCTTCCTGTATAACAGTTACTGTAGAACAGATAATATAATGTAGAATTTAACGGGTCGAAAGCAATCTGCTGGTTTAAACCCATTCCTAACTAAATACCAATATAATTAGCCTATTAGTTACATACATAATTATACAAGCTTACAACAAAATTAATATCAGAATTCCAAAATGCTCACTTACATAACTAAACAAAATCAATTAATGGGACTCAATATTCGATTCCTCAATTTGTTAATACTGCATTACATTGTAGATAAGTTGGAATTAACCAACTATAGTTTTCTTATTAATAATAATTGTTACTACAGTCTTATGTACGCTGATGATCTCACACTGCTCTGTATTTCTGTCACTGATCTCAAATATTTTTAAATGTCTGTAGTGAGATAAAATAAGATAAATTATAATGAATGTGCTAGAAAATAAAATAAATTATTTCACCGTCTGTTTTATCTTGATCATTATCTGTTTGATCGACACTCTTACTGGATATTAGTTTAAATAAATTGATAAAATGAAGCGTTATATAGTCAAAGTTCTTCCAGTGTAAGTTCCTAGTGTTACTAAATAGTGAAGAGTAGTAGTATTTTTGCAGAACACTATCCAATTACTAGTTGTAATGATGTGATTGGAGATGCCACCACTCAATACACATATTTACTCCAGCCAGCAATGTCAGGACACTCCAGTGCTGAGAGCCTATTAGCACAGTATTGCTGTTTCACAGTTTTCTTAGCACTCCTGTGAAACAGCTATTCGTAACACACTTTTCTCCAATACATCATAGTAAAGCAGGCCGATACAACGCAAAATAATACAACATAGTACAATAAAAAATACAATACAATGAAATACAGTCAGTGGTCAAAGTGGTTCGAATTAGCAGACGGAACGCTACCTTTAAACACCTAGTCAGAGCAGCCGGAACGCTCTGTATAGCAGCCGGAACGCTCGGCAAAGCAGCCGGAACGCTCGGCAAAGCAGCCGGAACGGCGTTCCGGTGCGTTCCAGCTCACTTTGACCACTGAATACAATATGATTCAATACACTACAATATAATAAGAACATTTAAAAATTACAATTACAAATTGACTTGAATTCTATGAAAATTTCAAATCAATATTAACGAACTTATTCTTGTAGCTTAATAATTTCTTATCTGAATTGTAGATCTCTAAATAAGAACTAATGTAAATAGTACAGCATGTTAATTGTATGCTATATATGTAATAATCTCTCGGAGGTCAGCTAGATAGGATAGTCTACTTGTTTCCTCACTGACGGCTGATTGTTTGTGTGTATGTATTTTAGCGTGATTGATTGCCAATTTTGTCTTGTCAAATTTTTGTATTGAATAAATAATAAATCATAGTTCCCCCCCCCTCTCTCCCTCTCTCTCTCTCTCTCTATCTCTTTCAACTTTTTACATATTTATTAGTCATTGTTTCTTAATTGAAGTTTTATTATTTATTTTATATTCGACTGTTATTTTTGTGTTTTCAGTTCACCCTGGCCCCGGCCCCCTGCCTCTGATGCCCCCCGGACCACTGCTAGGATTATACCCCTTCCAGGGTCTACCCCGGAGCTCTATGCACAAGAGAAAGGGGGGCCAGATTAGGTTCAACTCCAAACAAACCAGAGAACTGGAGAAAAAATTTGATAGACAGAAATATCTGACTCCAACTGAACGAAGAAAAGTGGCAAAAAATCTTCAACTTTCAGAGAGACAGGTTAGGTTAATACTGGTCTATGATATTTGTATTTACTTGCAGACATGAGGTTGGCATATAAAAATGGACCGCGAAAAGTTGAAAAGACGGCTTTTTATTTCTAGTTGTTGAAAACAATGGGATATGCAACATTATTTATATTATTGGTATAGTTAAGTAGTTTGACGAATGTGCCATTAGAGACTGGATTACCCAGCTTTGATACTGCTATACTAAATTATAAGATGGCATTTCGTAATTGTTTGATTGATAGCGTTAATACTTCAGTTAAGAGTTCTTGTGTTTAATGTTTCAGGTCATATATTTCACATTTCATTTGTTTGTTTGTTCAATGCTAATCAATGTCATCAATAATCAATGTGCTTTGTCATTTGATAAATTGTAGCAATTGTAGTATTGTTGTGGACTGTCGTTCCTGAGGTGAACAAATACATAAAAATAAATAAGTAAAATAAAATATTAGATATTCTGTTTCTCTTTAGGTCAAAACCTGGTTTCAGAATAGACGTGCGAAATGGCGCCGCGTGAAACAGGTAATTTACCTATCAATATAATAATGATCCTTCAGTTGTGTAATAATATAGCTCTCTCACTCTCCTCTCTCTCTCTCTCTCTCTTCTCTCTCGCTTCTCTCTCTCCCTCCCTCTCAGTGCACTGCCTAACAGCAGGTCCATGGCGTATTATTGTAGAATTCTCATGCCATATATTCCCAGAGATAATTTTATTTTCTAGGTGAGTCTCCTTATCATTTCTCGGTGACTGCATTATTCAGCTTCTACGAAACTCGAGCAGTTTTCAATTGATCCATTCTCAAGTTTAAAAAAACATATATCCTCTATTGCAGTTCTTCTTTTTTCCATATTCGACAATTACGTCAAATTCGCCCTTTACTCGACTGGGATTCTGCTATTGTATTAGCTAATGCCCTTGTCCAATCCAAATTAGACTAGTGCAACTCTTTGCTATATGGTCTGCCTTCCACATCCATTGTTCGTCTTC
>JAQFZF010000418.1:0-18102 GCA_034695365.1 Enchytraeus norvegicus
AACGTAGGAGAAGTAGAAATGATCAGAAGCACGACAGACAGAGAAAAATGGAACACCATGACCGTCTACGCTGGGGATCGGCAGGATACTTAGAAGAAGAAGAAAATGCCTTCACTTAGTGTTTATTTTTTTCTCTGTTTCAAACTTCAATATCTCATTTTCTTATGTTTCTATTTATCTCCATTTCTCAGTCTCAGTCTCCTTCCAAATACTTTTACATATATCTGTAAGTCTCTCTATGAATTTGGATTCTAAACTGAGAAATATCAGGGCTCACCAGTCACTGACGTAGCCATTCGTCAGCGAAACTGCCGTTAAATTATGTTCGATACTTCATGACTATTAAAAAGATTTAGCTCACGTCTTCATGTGGTAAAGTAATGATAATACAAATGAACTGATCAACCATAATTCCAATTTATAAATTACATTTCTACTAGGATCATGTTCTTCAAAACAGGCACGATTCGACTGCCTTTATGCTTCGTATGGCTTTATTAGAATTATACCCGATAAATGAATTTGTGACGTAGACCCTCCACCTACTTACTTTATTTTTTCTTTAGCTTCTTTTATCCACACACATATCAACCGCACTTGTTTACAGGGTCTCCTTTATTTTTTGATCTTTTTGTATATTTTTCCTCTTAGACGATTAGACGTATCATTTCCGCTTAGAGCGCACAATGCAGCAAGCGCCGATATCCAGTAATCTACCACACATCTGGTGTTATTATTCTTGTTGACCTGACCTAGGATCGATCCCAGGTCTTCTTGCTTCAGATGGCCGACGCTCTAACCACTCGGCCATGCAACGGCTACAGAAGACAAAGAAAGGAAACTGTCATGTGCGTTACTGTCATATGTGAGAATATACGAATATAAAAAATACTACAAAGTGAAGCACAGGTCTGACGTATATTGTATCTGTGAACAGTGGCGATCTCACCGTCGAATTAATGACAATTATCATCTGTGTGTTAGCGTAGTTGTGGATCAGCTCCAGTGTCAATACACTGTGTTCTAGATATGACTGTCTATCTATCTATCCAGAGCTCTGCCACGTGGCAGGCCCAAGGCAAATATTCATACACACAATCAACTATCTCGCTCTTTAATGAGCGATCATCGACCAACACAATAAGTCTATCTCATCACAGAGGCTTTGCTTTTCCATACCTAAAATGATGCTTTTGTTCAAGGAAAATATAGGTTTCTGATGTGGCTTTCCTTTGCCTTCCTCAGTATCTGCGTTAGTCAGCTCTTACAAAACACGTGCAGGTATCGGTTGGACTATTCTCAAATATCCCGGACGCAACACATGAAGATATGTCAGTAACTTTAATTAATTATAGTAAGTTGAAGAATTTGCAAAATTACATGTAAGGGCAATGACAGTTCAGGAGAATTATGTTCTTATAATTAAGCCACACGCTTCCTAAGTAACTGTTAGTTCTGAAAGAATTCCACTAAAATCATAATTCATTTATGTACGTATCCTGTCATCTCTTCACATATTTTACTACGTTTCCGCATCTGCACGGGTCGTTACCTTGAAGATATTTGCCAATGTATCATGATTTAGCAATGACAGAGTGGAAATCTTATGGAATATGAGATTGGTCTTATGCTAAGCGTGAAATATGGCTCAATTTGCTACATCACTTTGCATTTTTCATAGGGTTTGCAAAAAAATAAGGTTACGATCATCAACAACGTTTTGTAGAAAATAGATTATAACAGAATTTCTTTATTCATACATTATAAGATATTTAAATAAATAAGCGTATGTTACAAACCGATAAAAAAAATTAAATAATCATAATGCCTTCTATTATCACCGACAGATTTCTAAAAAAAGCTTTAGATCAAAATGCTCAAATATTGTAGACTTCACCTTATTTAAAGAACTGAATAACTCTCAGGGTCACAAAACCATGCATAGGCCTACATGTAGGCTAAATGGAAAACTAGACTGATTTCGATCTTGATACAAAATACAGAATTGATCTGGGAAATATTTCTATTATATTCTTTAATTTTAAATTTCGATAAGCATTATCTGAGAGTCTATAGTTAATTTAAATCGTTTAAAAAATAAAAATTAAAAAACGGTTTAACGTCCGATTTATCATCTGACGGCGAAATCAGGAACAGTCGATTCAGAAGATGCACTAGGCCTTCACACAAAAAGCTAACATTTTGTAGGCGTTGTAGAAATTATTATTAGTGATAATAAACAGCCTCATAAATGCTCGATTTTGACTGGCTAAAGGCCAAAGCTCAATTTAACGTCAGTTTCATGTCCTTACGGTCACATCAGTGACGGCCGAGGCCTGGGATTCGAACCACGAACCAATGGAACTCGAGTCGGGCACTCAACCAATGGCAAATCGACTGATATAATTAGGAAGATTATATTTCTAGAAAATATTAATATACGGCCATTTTGACTCACTTCCACACATATTAGTATCCTAAGGTCATCATTGATGGACGGCATTTATATATACGATCATTATTCGGTCTATTATATTACGACGTTCTGACGTGTTTTGTCAGCATTTCTGAATTGGCTTTGAATTTATTGACTGTGCTATAAGCCAAGTCTCAATAAAACGAAAATTTTAAAGCTCACTTCCGGAAGTATGAAAAGTTCAAACTTTCACGCTAAGGTTACTGCTCTTGACGTTTTAAAGTCCCTGACATCATCCCTGGATCAATGGCGTAGATTCAGATTCAGGGCCCTTGCAAAATATGCTAGATTTCGCTCCTGGGCCCCCCCGTATGGTAGACATTGATAGACAATGTTATCTTTTCCCACAGTTTGACATCACATAACATAATGTGAAATGTAAATAAGACGGACGATTTATATACGTACTGCGTAAAGTCTCGTCTCAAAAAAACACGGGCGGCTGCCCGGGCCCCCAAAGAGCCCGGGCCCCCTGCGTTGCAGGGTCTCAGGAGCGGTAGTTACGCTCCTGCCCTGGATGAGGAAACGGATGTAAAATCTGTATTATTATTATTTATTTTTTTAAAAATTAATTAATTAATTTTATTTTTTTACCCTGGGTGTAAGAGCCCCGGTGGGTTTTATAAAAGCGATTCAATTAAGAACGAATTGAATCTTCGACCAGCTACTTGATATCTATTATTATTATTATTGACTGGAAATCCTAATGTATCTATCCTGACAAGAATGCCAGTATGTTGGGTTGTAGGTTTTGACAGTCATTTATGACGCAGCGACTCTAAATCTCAAAATCGATCAACTGCTCTAGAATATATTATTCTACTACATTGTGGTAGAATATATCTGCGTATCTATGTTCCGGTTGGATGGAGTGCACCGATTGTATAGCGTAATCGGTACCACGTTCGTTCTATAGCAGGATGTCACGGGTTCGAGTCCCAGCCGGGTCCGTCTCTGACAATATCAGTCGATACGGAAAATACGTTAGACTTGACTTATTTAGCTTTATAACAATGATTTTAAATAAAGTCCTCGGTCTAGATGATACTATACTATAGTGACCAGACCGATTGTACAAATAGGTAGGCTAATTTATAATATTTTTAGAGCAATTACGTTAAACGTCTTTTGGAAAGTTTTCATTATCATTAGCGAAACTGAGATACCTAGTATATAGAGGCGCTATAACAAATCCTTTTGTACTGTATTGAATTTTTTGTATTTGTAATGTATAAAATGTGTATTAACCTGCATTTCCAAATGCAGAATGAGATCATACAATATTACATTGCCTATTGATCATGATCTATCTGCACTTACAAGATTGCGTGGGCTTGCATTTCGAAGCAAAAATTAAATAATTATAAAAGGATGCAACTAAAACTTTTTCGGATTCTTTTAGTTTCAATTCAAATTAAAAAAATTCATTACGATTGTTCGATTGCTGTCAGCGAATACATCAGCACCTGAAACTATATCAGTGTGTAACATGTATTGAAATAAATCATAAAACTAACTTTATAAATAGAAATTAAATAACAAAATCTAATATTAAACAGAATAAACGCATCCCACGTCCGCTTACAAAGAACTGGCGCCTGTCTGGCAGATTGAATCAGAAATATCCTGTCAAGAAAAGCCATCTACAGGGTGAGTAAAAAAACAATCCCCTTGCGAAATCTCAATAATTTCGTCAAAACTTAAGATTTTCCAACAAATATTTTACCGACGTCTAGAGGAGGTTTTTTGACACTAACTCTCCAAAATCTGGTCGAAAAATATTTATAAATAAAAAAGTTACAGACTACGAAAATTTGAAGAAAACAAATTAACAAAGCTTATTCCAATAGCGGTGGCACAAAAATGGATCGAGCATGGTCCGGACCCGTTCGTCAAGAAGGATAGGTGTTTACCAAACTCACATGACATAAAAACTCTCGACTACCACGTCTGGGAAGAAATACTTGGGCGGCACAATGCGTTTATTTTTAAAAAGCTAGGAGCACTCCATCAGGATTCAGGAATGGAAAGGAAAAAAAAGAATAATTTCGCCACCTGGCGAAATAATATGTCAAACATGTGTGGTAGTCACGTATAAAGCAATATACGAAGAAATTTTTATTTTTAAACCAACGCACAAGGCTGAAATCAAGAAGTCTGTGTTAAATGCAATCTGGGAAGACTTGCAACAAGAGGCCATCGACCTGGCTATACTAGCACTCTGAGAAAGGTTACAGGTCGAAGAGATGGCGGTCACCTTGAACCACATACTCAAATAGATTCGGCATCAGCATCAACGGTCATCTTGAAAGCCACAATTCAATAATAAAAAGAATGAATGCCTGTTGAATAAGCTCTGTTAAATTGATTTTGTTCGATTTCTTTGTAGCAACTCTGTAACTTTTTCATTTATATATATTTGTCGGCCATATTTGCAGGGTAGGTGTCAAAAAACCTCCTCTAGAAGTTTGTAAAATATTTTGTTTAAAATCTTGAGTTTTGACGAAGTTATTGAGATTTCGCTAGAAGATTATTTTTTTTACTCACCATGTATGACAGGGTATGTTGTAAAATATTATATAACCATTGGCCTACAGCGGCTCTACATGGCGTCGGATATTTATTCTAAATTTACACCAATTGTCAATGGCCACAAATTTTTTTATATTTTACACCATTGAATAAACTCGGATCAACATCAACATCACCCGATAGCATAAATTGAGAATGTATATGAGATTTAGTAACGCGCCCTTCCGAATTCATATACAATCTGCCTAAGCAAACTTTACCGGTGCGCTAAATTCCCGTTACAATATAAAATTTCGGATACCTCTTAGATGAAATCCGTTTTTGTCTTCCTTGTGAAAATAATTCTCCAACATGGTTGCAGTACAACAGTTCATATTAAATAAAAACAAAAATATTAATAAAATGAAAGAAAGAAAAAAAATTGAGATAAGGTTACTTAATATCGTAGGTCTATGTCAATTACATTTTTAAACACTATCATTAGTGTTCGAAAATGTCAACATCCTAATTAACTGATCATTTTAATTGAGCGTTCAAAATAATTCCATAATAGGGCCTAATCCTTTCAAATTATGACAGTTGATTTTTGCTCTTCCGGTAAAGTTTGCTATGTACCTGCTGTATGCAGTAAAATTTGACAATAACATTGGTCGGGCGACAGAAAGGGGCATCTGCAAGAATGCCATGCCAGCGACTCGAACAAAGCACCTAGAAACGGTACGAGTACGCTGAAGTCATCGATCTCGCACATATTATCTGCACTTATTTTGCACTATTTTGTTTATTAAATTCCCCTTACTTATCCCATCCACTGGATTGACTTTACTGGTTGACTTTTGCACTTATTACGTCGTTTTTCGTACTACAAAATCAATGTACAGCCTATACAATTTTTCTACTATCGATGTGAATATTGAATTGAGTGAAAACCTATTTTAAAAAAGTTACAGTGTATAATTGCACATAGTCTAGCCTCTGTAATATCTGCTCCGCGGTTACTTGACAGACACGACAACAATATGCGTCTAACGCCGGTTTCACCCTCTCACAGCGATATTAGGGACGTCTCCAACTGCACTAGCAATACTAGCGCTGCAATAATGACATATTGATGCTATAAACACTTTCCGATATGAAAAAAATCCATTATTGTAAAAAAAACGCGAGCAGCCTATAATTGTACTGGTATTATTACTTTAAACTGATGAATTTGCATAACAACATAGCATAGCGTTGGCTGCTCTAAGATAATTACAATATTTACATAGTTGACCTATAATATTTACCGATTCTGATTACTCGAATTGATGTTCTATTATTGAAGGTTCCTGATAAAATTAGTCCTGAAATAGTCCATAAAGGTTTGAATATTTATATGTAAAATTAAATTTTATTAAATCATCCAAACGAGTAGTAGCTATACAGCACAATACAATACAATTATAATTTAACGTCCATTTTGCAATATCCAAGACGATGTCAGGGCGGCAAACACTGTATTATTACGGTACGCTGCTATAAAGACTAGAGCCGAATTTAATTAAGGTCAATATTGCGGCCTGGAGGCCTGGAGCGGCCTGGAGTTACATCAGTGACGGGTGAGCCCTGGGTGTCGAACCGCGAACCGATGGAAGCCGATCCAGGTGCTTAACCAACTGAGCCAGTGGTTCATCCAATTCTAATTTATGTGTATATACTACTAAAAGTATTTAGCGAATGCTATCATGCTCTACGTACATTAACATTAACAACGCAATGATTACATAAAATTTGGAAATTGAAACTTCAATAATTAGGGCCCACTAGATTTAGCATCGATGTCAATATTAAATGTGACGTCACTTCGAGATTGTTAACATTATTGAACGTTAAATTTAACATGAACATCTATGTTAAGTCCAGCAATTTAGGATTAAATTTGATTGTTAACCAGGCGTTACTGTCTTAAAATCTAGTGTCAACGAGTTTTGTGTAACTTCACGTTTCAGGTCTCTCACCTAGGCGAAGTAATCTAATGTTATGTGTTGCGGTCTCTGTGACTGCTGGGCGCTACCCATCGCTCTACGTGTTACCTATCCTATAGTATACAACTATACCTGATGTAGCTGCTTAGCGCTATGATTCAAAGCGTAACTTAAGGACAAGAAAAGTTTATATTTTGATAACAATGAATTTAGAATGTCAAGATATCGAGAGGTGGTTGTGGTAAATTTGACACGAAAAATATCCTAAAGGTAAAAGATCTAAAGGTGAGAAAATAATATTATCTTAAAGGTACGGTAAATTATTTAATAATTGGTTAAAATTTACCAATTGGTTTCGGAGCTGATGCCGTTTCTAATTAAACGCCTTTACCACACTGGTGGCAATTGTCATTAATTCAGCTGTAGGGTCGCCTGACCCACTTTCGATCCAAAGGATCATTTGCCAAGAATTTGACAGGATTCGCCGATTAAACATATATTACTCTGAATATATAGATCTACTAAAACTTCCCATCTCGCTTCATTATTATTTATGGCTCAGTTAAATATTTTTTGAGCTCTTCAATACAGACCGTATCGAAACAATACAATGAGGATATAATGTCCGGTTCCTCACCCGAAGGCGAAGTAAAGGACGTCTCAAGCAGACCATGTAACTGCAAGCTGTTACAAACCACCAGAACACACTTGTAAACGCATGAACAGAAGAGAAAACTACCACAACAACTTTTTACGGCTACGATGTCAAAACAACAATTTAGTTTAGGCGTCATAACTCGATTCCAATAGCTACAAACATCCAGACTTCAGTCTTATCAATTGTTTTCCATTAACCTATACAACAGCTGTTACAGTTTCTTATTTCGTTTCTGTTTATCCCATAATTCAAAGTTATGCTTGGTTTATTTTTGAGTTTCGTTCAATGTGGTTTTAATTCGATTCCTTAGACTGGGTATGATGCCAATATAATTCTTACGGTTAAATATTTGACACACACTAGCCTACGTAACATTGGCCAAAAAAAGTCATCCATCCCCTCGTGGGTCCATTAATTGAAGCAATTAGTACGTAGTAGGTGACTACTTTTTATGACTGCGAAGGTTACCAGAGGTCTGACGTATGATCCAAAAAAACTGATTGCATAGATTGAGACTGGCGACCTCACCGTCAGATTAATTACTATGTCACCTGTGTGCTGCAGTTGCTCAGAGTCGGGATCAGCTCCGCCCCTACTTTTGGTAACGAATATGGTACACAATATTTTATCTTTACACTGCCAACAGATGCTATTTCAGTATAATTTGACATAATGCGAGAGAGCGTAAATAGTTAGATAATGTTATTTAACTCGAAAATGCGATGAAGTGTCCAAAGTGGTTGCTCAATAAAGTCTGAATTTCTCTCTTAGAAAAAAAGGAAACCCTAAAAAAAAGATTGCGCGTCATAGAACAGTCTAGATTTTTATGTTAAATTCCAATCAGACTGAAAATATAGCCAACTAGAATTGATGATAACTTTGAGGCATCTACATGGCAACCTGAGGCATAATATTTGATCACAAAAAACGAAGCCATATCTTGACAATATCAATACCAACATCACAGAATATTGTAAGTTTCCCATAGGTATTGATAGAGGGTCTACAAGATTGCAAATACTAAGAAAACAACCGAAGGCAGATTTTAAATAGAATGTTTTTTACATTAAATTATATTTAGCTTATCATACTTTTCGAGGTTTCTTTAATTAAAGCCTTAATTAGGCTTCATTATCTATTTCAATAACTACATATGAGTCTCAAGATTGAAGAGATTTAGTCTATTCAAAGTATAGTTGAATCGAAATAAAATATTGCATACAAAATATTCATTTATTTTATCAGTGGCGTAACTTAGCCACTGGCGCCCGGAGGCAGGATATTCTTAGACGCCCCTTTAACAATTCTTGCGGGGTGTTGCAGCAATAATTATTAATATAAGGGTTTCTTGTGGAATGTAAACTAATAATTTCATCGAATAATTGTGATTATAGTGCAATTTGGTTCAAGGAAATAAGTAGTGAATTGAGCTACTTTCTTATGTGTCAAAAGGTGAAATTGCAATAAAGTTGCTCCAAATTGGTGCCTTTTTTGCGAGGCGCCCCTCAGGCGACCCTCTTGGCTTTGCGCCCGGAGGCGCCTGCCTCCACTTCCTCCCGTAGTTACGCCACTGAATTTTATGCCATGAACCTGAACCTAAAGAGAGAGAGAGAGAAAAGAGAGAGAGAGGAAGGGAGAGAGAGAGAGAGAAGAGAGAGAGAGAGAGGGGGAGGGAAGAGGAGAGAGAGAGAGAGAGAGAGATTTCATCTATTTCCCGGCTTATATAATACTGGTAATAAAAAACTGGAACTGATTTCCGGTCGCCATCTTTTTACAGCGTGGCAGATATCATCTTTATTTACACAGTCGATATCAGAGGTTGCAGAAACAAAGCAATTTTATTTTGCAAAATAATATCGGACATCAATATAATTCGCTCGTTAGAGTGAGCATTGTGGCACATTGCTTAAGCGTCTTTCCCATCGGATTAAATCTCTGGCTCATCCAACACTGATGGGTAATAATAATAATAAGCGTAATTGATCTCGCCAGATAGCGAGATACCCGGGATTCATTTCCAAATTCGGCTAGCTAGCGCAGTCGTTAGAGCGGGTCTTGGTAAATGTACATCGACTGCATGCTATAATAGCAATGAAGAGTAAAGCTAGCTTGCCAAGGCTTACAACTCGTGGTCTTTACTGAGCTTTGAAACCGCGACCTCATGATTCAGAGGCCGCAGTGCTGCCATTAGAGCACGGAGGCTCTCCGATGGGTGACTTTGGGAAAGACTCGTTTTTATTAGACCGCTAACTCATAACATGATGCTATGTGAGAATATAAGGAGAACTTGAATCCCCTAGGTTGACACTGAATTTGAAGTAGATCTATCTATCTATAGAAAGCTCATACTCTATCACTTCCTAATATTTTTCTGGGACAACTCCTGCGACAACGCGACCCGTGGCCTGCCAGCGAGGCTTATGAGCCCGTCCGTGTATAATTGTTGAACTAAACTAAAATTTGTTTTAGTATATAGAGTACGTCTCGTTGGATTGTTGGTAGCGTCGTTGACTTTCAAACACGACGTCCGGGGTACAACTCCCGGTAGAGCCGCTCATAGAGTAAAATCTTGGACGTACAAGTGGGATGGTTGATCGCTGAGTTGAGCGCGAAATGGGTCTTGAACAAGCATCTGATGCTTCCTGACCCATATCCCAGTTATCAATATAATTAATACAGGCGATATTTTATGGCGCCTCTATATACTAACCCCCCTCCCCTCCAGACTCACAGTAAAGATTAGTTCGCCACTTGGCAGAAGGACAGATTCTCACGCCCATTTTTGTATCGGATTCAAGTAAATGAAAGTGCCGCGGTGTGTGTGACCAACAGCGTATTACAATGAATTAAAAATTGATTTGCGGCACTTCCACGGACAAAGATAATATCTCTTTTTGTATTTATACTATGGAAAGGTTTTTGTTTTATAAAAGATATTTTCTTCTCTAGAACAACACACAATCGTCACACCAGTGCCTATATACACCGTGGACCGTGGGAAAAAAGTAAGCCAGACTGTTTATTTCAATCAAAATGTTTATTTGCACGAAAACGTGTGTGCTTTTAGTCAATTTTTGTGTGCCTAATATGTGTGCCCCCAGCTAAATGTGTGAACATTTTTTGAGGGTTGGGGTTGGCCCCAACAACGTTTTTGGACTCCACCCCCTCCCCCCCCCCCAATTTTTTTTTGCGGGGGGAGGTGAGTCCCAAAGCCCACCCCCCAAATCTTTCTTTTGGGGGAGGGGGTGGGTTTTGGGGATGGGTCCAAAAATATTGTTGGGGGCCGCCCCCCAACCCCCCCAAACATTTTTCACACATTTAGCTGGGGGCACACATGTTAGACACACAAACACAAAAATTGGCTAAAGGCACACACGTTTTCATGTAAATAAACATCTGAAATATAATTAAAGCCAATAATTTTTTATTCTACAAAATTATATATATGCCCATGGTTCCAACCTTAATAATGTTCATAGTTTTCAATGTAAGATATAGGCTACAAATATGTTACGGGCCGAGGTTTACAATAAGATTCACTTTCACAGATTTTCAGGAGTTTGGTTTTGCAGAGATCGCACCGTTTAATTGATCTTTTATATTGTTGATCTGATTGACATCACTGTGCTCGATGTTTTCCTGGATGCCGGTTGACTAATATGCTTATTTATTGGATAAAATGCGGTGACTAAGTCCTTGATATGATCATTAAAGACGGATAAAGCTGTGATTATTTCTTTTTCTGGGTTGGTTAATACATCGGTTTGGTGTCTGATTCAGGTCCCATAGGCTCACGGTTCAAATTCCAGGACTCGACCGTCACTACTGTAGCCGTTAGGTCGCGAAACGTCGTAAAATTAGGCTTTTGCTGTTTTATCCTGTATTCAGTTGGAATTGCTATCTACATTATTATCGTAGTAAGCTAAATACTTGCCAAGTTGACTCTGGTTCCATGTGTATGGTACAAATGTTTCGCTCTAAACGTAACTTTTATTTTAGAATTTAAATTTATTATTTTAGCAGTAAATAAGTTGCTAGACGAAAAGTCAAACTCAATTTTTTCAAGTGTGCAGAAAATGTCCGCAATAAATTATATTTACGTCTATTTCACTTTAGGCTTACATTAGTAAATGAGTTTCTTGACGAAAATCGAACTCCGCTTCTTTAAAGTCTTTGCAGAAATAATTTCTCCTTGAAAGATTCAACTCCTATTTGTGCATTTCAATCACGGTTCAAGTGAGGATGCGAGTTTCGTGACAGACTTATACAATCACCGCCTGATAGCAGTTGAGTATTTGAACAAAAATTAAAGAACCTACTTTTAAGTGAAATAAAGTCACCAAGAAATTCAGTCAAAACTGATTAGATCGGGTGAATCTTTCAGTGAGTTGAACGTCTGACTGCTGACTAGTTCAGGATACTGACCCTCGCTGATGGAGACTTTGGGCTCATGCAGCTGTTAATTATGTCGTAATCGTCATTCAATCAATCAAACTTTTAGTGATTAACGTCTACCTCAGAAGCTTAAATCCTATTCTTCAGTATGCGTCATATGTTGTTCGTCCAGCGCTTTCATAACATATTAGTTTTACTTTTTCGCTCTGTGTCTGTCGTACTCCTTAGTTTTTATTTGTATTTTTAAGTTGAAAACGAGAGCGAATACGTGATAGTTTTGGACAGTAGATAAATCACGACGATATGAGTCAGGGTCCTTAGGGCTAAACAGAATATATCGCGAATTACTGTGAGTTACGTCATAGTTCTTAATACAGCAGTAGCTTAATTGTTACAAAACGAAACTTCTTTAAATTCAATGCTCGAATGCCATACTGTGGAATCCGGGGGCCACCACCCCCTTTTGATAAAAACTGACCAACAAGCTGATCCAACCCCACCCCCAAGTTTTAGCCTCCGTCGGCCTCATTAGTAGCGCCAAATTTTATGAAAATTTTTTTTTCAATTTTGAGGCAGGTCTCCCAAATTACTGAAAATTAAGATTAATTGACACCATTTCGTCGCCGAACCCCGAGCCCCCGAATATTCTTTTATTGGCTGCCCTTAATAAATGTATATTGTTATTCCAGCGTAGATTGAGTTTACTGCAGCCTACATATGCCTAACATAATCAATAATATTTCATTAAATAATATTATTATTACTAGTAAGATTTATCTTCTAGAGACTTCTTCTGTATAGATTAATTGAGGCAAAGCTTGAATCGATTATTTACTGGGATTGAGTTGTTAAGTTGATCAGAGCATTGTGTAGATGGACATAATAATTAATAGCTTACAATAACGAGCCTTAAGCTATGATCTTAAGGCATGATCTGATGCCCCTGACATCGCCTTCGGGTGATGAGCCGGGCGTCAAATCCTCATTGATTGATTGATTTGATGATTGGTTAGATATAGGAATTATGCAAACTACTGATTGAATAGGCTTATGACGTCCCTGACATCATCCTTGAATGAGAAAAGGTATGTTAAACCTTTAATTTTATAACCCTGGCACAAAATAGAGTCAGCTGAAACAGACGTCGAACAAAATCGTGCAGTAGGCCTATCTTCGTATTTTTTTTAAGTTTATTCTTTATTCTATTTAAACAGACAATTCATTACAGAAAATATAGCAGTTCAACATAAGAATAGTGGTGTCACTAACATAGAGTTATAAAAACTCTGTATGGTTACACGAAATGAACAAAATTAATCGAAAATAAACAAAAAGCAAAGACTTTCATGCAACCTGTAGTGACGTAACATATAGAAAATTAATTATTTTACACACAAAACATAATAAAAATGCATCTCCTATGAAACAGATTTTGTCTGATAAATTCAGAACAATGCTACTCCACAGGTGGTTTGGTTTCACTTTCCTGCAGGGCACGTTTTAGTATCATAGAGACAATCCTGTCTAATTAGCCGCATCTAGGAGCCCAGTTACAGGAGCAACATCTGTCTCTAGCCACATCATAGGCCTATCTTATTATTTCCTAACGTCACGTAGCATTGCAGGACGATAATTAGCCAAACCCTTTCCTTGTCATAGTTGTAGACTGTGTAGAGTGCAGAGAATGGTTGCAAGATAGGAAATATGTCCCTTCCCTTTTTCCTTTATCCTTGGACTGATATTTCTGTTTTTTTAATTGTTACCGTTGTAGGACATTTCTGTTACTCCTTATCGGTTTGACATTGGTGTCATAATGCTCGATGTTGTCATCGGTGACGGTAGCTCTCTAATTGCTTTATTGTTGTTGTTGTTTTGTTATTGTTGTTGTTGTTGTTGTCATATCCTCAAGCTTTTATTATCTACATGTAGGCCAACGAATATCTTACCTAGTGATTCTAGTATTATCGTTATCAGAATTATAAAAGGCCCAATACACAAATTATTTCTTACAAACTTAATGTCAAGTGCAGCAAATACATTAATTCATTCAATTTTATGCCCTCTACTGTTTTGTCCACAATCAAGCGAGATTATGTATTGTTAACTGAAGGAGTTACAAACTCATCTCTTCATTCAACTAATATAGGCCTAATTCAAGGATGCTACAGAATAAAAACTAATGAATTTGCGACATACTGCAACAGCTGAATGATACATGCGTGATAGCTACAATAATGCTACATGTATATCATTCACATACAATGATACACAATGGCTGATGTATTTTTCACTGTATTAAAAAACATAGCAGTCAGTGATCGGTAACTGAAACACAGTACGCTGAATTGACTTAACCCTAATCCCCAAAGCTTTCATTCCATTTGCAGTCTTATATACATGATTAGTGCAGCTTACCAAGAAAAAACCCACAATAAACTATAAAATCAAAATGGATAGGTCGGTTTTTACTTCTCCTTTCAAATGTAAATCCTTAAGTCATCGCAGTTCAACCAAGTAATAATCCTAAGTGACATGTCACGCTCAGGTCTTGTTTAAACTGTCCAAATTTACGATGGAAACTTTAAAAAATATTGCCAGAATACAAATATGAGGCGCTTATCCGAGCGGAAAAAACATATAAATCCTGTCAAGTGTAATGCAATCATTGGACCTACTAGAATTAATTGTTATTTTTTAAATTAAAAAAGTTGTTTTTCAGTTGACGAAAGTCCACTTTTATTTAAACTGAGATCTAATTTTACAAAAGGATGCCTAGATGTAGATGAATGAAGATTTGGTAAAAGCTGACCACAAAATTTAATTAGATAATGTTATTTGCAAAATAGCTGCAGAAAGATTAAATGCTAAAGTGTCTAATAAAGTCCGATCTGACTTTTAGTAATTATATTTGATGGTACATTACTGAAACAACACGGAATTATACGGATATATCACTTTGGACATTAGATATTGGATAGTTGACATAGCGTTGTTATCCGACTGGACATGGCCTATTTCACATTGTCTGAAATAGAGAATAAATAAATAAACAAATACAGCAGCTAAATCGAAAAGATTATTCCTGAAAGAAGATTAAAAAGAATTTAAAAAGTATAAGAGACGCAATACATGTAGGCTATATGATTTGTAAATCAGTTCAGGATTAGAAAAGGTTAGTAGGACTAAACTACACACTGAACCGTTGCTAAATTATACTGAATGTTAATTTAGTTATAGCAATATATTGAATACAACTTAGCGCTGCTGTGGAATTTTTCCATAGGCAGCGATTTATAAATGCACTTATTGTCTTATTGATTGATTGTATGAATATATTGTAAGGCTAGTCCAATATATTGCACTATGCAATTTCATTGGACAGGCATATTTTATGATCCATTTTTTTCTTCAGCACATGTTTGTGCTATTCGTTTTGGGTCAACCGGTTTGAGGGGAATTGTGTTGTTGGCAAGTCCCTTACGTCATCATTGGATTAGGAAACGGACGTTAAACCTGAATTATAATTATCATTAATAGGCCTAGTAGCCTGCTTCTCAAGTTTCATTATAAATTAGACCCAAGTTATTTAAAGTATGGTGTTTATTATGGTATTTATTTAGTTTATTATGCGTTGAATTGTATATTTGTATTGACTAGGCCTAAGTTTATAATCTTGTCAAGTTATAGAAATGCTCCGGCATAGCATACTATATTAATGTCATTCATTAGTAGTTGAGCAGTAGTAGTAGTATTCCTCTCTCTCTCTCTCTCTCTCTCTCGGTAAGTACATTAACTTTCCACACTCGACGATTGCTGGCTCAGAAAATAACACATGAAATTACAAAAAACTGAAGAAGATGTAATTTCTTAAATTAAAACTAGTTACAACCCTTGCCGCACCCTAACCCTAACCCCAAATGATAAAAAGTAATGAAAACGAGAGAGAAATATTTCTTCGACTAGCAGTCGAACCCCTCAACAAAACACCAAAATGTGCATAACACCTCTGCTACATCAGTGTTATTTTCCGAGCCAGCAATGGTCGTGTGTAGACTGTAGAAAGATAACATGCTCTCGGTAATGTCACTTCACATGTACTCCCATGTTACTCCATCTATCTGTCCTTCGCTCAACCCACCGTTCTTTTGTTCCTCTTTGTTCTGTCACTTAATCTCCACACGTCACAAGTCACGTGACGGATGGTTTTAAAGTTTCTATGGAATACGAATTGATCTGCAACATCGCCCGGCAGCTAATTTTCGCGGAATCACCTGCGTCAGTTATCAAGAATTTATTATAATAATTTTTTAGCCTCGGTGAACACGTAGGCCTACTTGTACATTACTTCTCTAATTTTGCACATGTACAATGTACAAAATTAGAGAAGACGAGACACAATAAATTATGTTAAAAACATCGGAAATGTTATTGAGCCTATACGCAGGGCCGGATTTAAGGGTGGTTAGGGTATGCAGCTGCACAGGGGTCTCCATCACATTAGGGACCTCTACCAACTACGCATTTTCTTTAAGGATGATTTTTAGGCTGATTTTTTATGAACTGACCTCTACTCTATTTGCCAAATTTGTTGTTTTGCTTATCAAAGTAAGGGTTTTGTGGATTGAAAAATTAAAATGCATCAGCATCATCTGTGTAGACTTCGTTGTAGGTCAATGTCATGGTATGCCTACATGGGCTCCATTACTGCGCTGCACAGAGGCCTCCACCCAGTGGCGTTTCTGAGGGGTGGCCTGGGGTGGCCATGACCACCCCAAATGAAGGGCTGGCCACCCCAGTGGCAACCCAAAAAATGAAAATAGTCTCAATGTCTACAATGTATGGAAACATCTAAAAATGTAACATTGGCCCCCCTCAAAAAAAAGAATTGTTTTTGTTTGGCCGCCCCTCTGGCCTACCCATTCTGCACAAGCCAAAATCACCCCTGCCTCCACCAAGGTAAATCCGGCCCTGCCTATACATGTACATAATAACACTGCTCGTTGAATGTTTTAATTGTTGAAAATTATAAAATGTTGGCATATTATGATGTTATATAATACTTCTCTCGTATCCCACTAAATCTAGCAATATTTTCTGGAACAGGCTCCATATAACCTACTTTGAGTCCTCAACTCCTCACTGTCGCAGAATGAAATAATTCTAAAATAAGAAATACTTTGTTGTAAGCGAATGCTTCTCTATAGACCTTGGAAGACATGATTCTGCACCTACAGTAGAGCTGCATGGTCGCTTTACTTATTAAATTAGACCTAAACTAATTCACAGGTTTAGCTCAATCGCGTCAAAAATGAATTTCGCATATTTGAATGCATTTTGACTGTAAGTTCAAAACGATTGACCCAGATATCATAGTAAATTATTACTTTAGATATTTGATTAATTAATTTTAGTCGGAATATGTAAGTGCCTCTTTATTGTGGCCTTTATTGACGTTCATTCTAAACTTCAATAAGTTTTAGAATTGATGTTTTTCGTTTTCAAAATTGTGTGTGGCGATAAATGAATAAATGAATAAATATAATAAATAAATATAATTGAATCCTCTATATAAATACATTATATTATAGGCCTAAAAATACATGCATCGTTTATTCATTACTGATGTCTGATACAGATCCATGGCACACGTTTATACAGAGTTGTAACTCAAGGCTTATCATTCATATATTATTGAACTTTTCCTTTGTAGGCCTATGTTTAATTATTTTAATGTTATTGCCGTTGTCATTTGATAGATGAAATTGACTAGCGACTAAGTTCCGTCCGACTTGCATTGTAAACAGGCCTATTCACGAATTCTAATTTAACATTCACGAATTCCAATTTAACATAAATGAATTTACATCCTAAACATGACCCCTACCCTAACCATAACCCTAACCCTAATATTATCCATATTCACTGCCATCAATTACAGCAGAGATTAAGACAGAATCATTAACAGTTTAATCAAAAGGCCTACAAACTTCACGGGACTTAGTCGCTACTTGAAATTGTAGCCGATAATTACTCGTATGCAGGGCCGTAGCCAGGGGGGGGGGGGGTCGGGGGGGGGG